>PVJA010034039.1:0-22865 GCA_004027025.1 Myocastor coypus | reverse complement strand
GGGGGGGCGGGGAAAGGGAAGGCAGGCCAAGGATCCTGACCCAGCCGGAGCACGGGCTCAGCTCCCAGCAGTGCGATTTGGTCTGGGCTAGAACAGGAAGTCGCGGGAACACAGAGGCGGGGCAGAGGGGCGCAGGGGCTTACCCGCGGCGGGTGCTCAGGCTCAGCTCCCAGCGGTGCGGTTTGGGCTGGGCTGGAACCTTAATGGCTATTTTTGCTCCATCCCAGGAACAGAAAAATCAGGGCACCACACACTCACCAAATACAGCCACTTCTGGGTCAGATGTGCCAAAAGGAAAGGGTTTGCTATTGACAAGAAGAACTTTCTAGCTGCTCCCTCTGGCCATGTTTAATTTTTTCACACCTTAGTTGAAATCTCCGCTTTTGTATTTCTGACCCCGGAAGACAGTGCTTGTCCACACAAATTCAACTTGCTTTTTCATGACACACTTTTGTCGCACCCAGCCCTTCCCAAGTGTGTCATCAAATGCCCATCACAGAGTGCCATGGAGTTTGGCTACCACTTGGGGTGGGTGCTTTCTCCTCTTAGCAATCCCCATGCAGTCCAGGAGAGAATTTACACAAAAAGTATCATCAGAAAAGCACTCTCACAGTAGATGTGTATAAGTAGCACCCTGAGGAAGATGAGGACTGCTTATTTCCCCTGCGAATCATTTGGCTGCTCCACATGGCATTTAGGACCCATGTGCTCTGGTCCTCCTGGCTCTCTGCCTCCTGCATCCCATTCGCTCAGCTCTACAAAGGTTCTGCCATGCCAGTGCTGGGCTCCTAACCTCTGAAGTAGCACCAATAGCTCTGTCCTTCGGGCAGGAAACAGCTACCCTGACAAATATGACAAATAATTCAGCCTCTTACAAAACCGTGGTGTTATTATGCAAACTTAGCTTCAGCCTACCGGCTCATTTCCTGGGAAGTGGATTAGTGTAGAAAAGGAGTAAGGGGAATAAAAACCCTATAGTTCAAAGTCCCCGGGGGACCAAGGGATGGATTGGGGTGTAGCATGCCCTGAGCACAGGGAGCAGGAATGGCGTACCCCAAGCTGACAAAGCACAGTTACAGCAGAGACTAGAGTGCTTGCCCACTGAGAACTAAAATCTGCACGGCTATGGTAGGAAACACCTCTCCTCCACCCTACCATTGTGCTGTAGGCAGTAGAGTCGGTGTAGACTACAGGCACATTTGTAAGGCTGCTAGAAGGGCTAAGCATGTAGCTCAGTGCCAGGATCCTGGGTCCAGTCCCCAGAATCACAAAAAGAGGAGGAGGACAAGCAGCAGAGGGGAGATTGGAGGAGAGTGGAGGCCAGGAGGGAAGAAAGGGGAGGAGGCAGCCAGACACTGTTATTCTGAGGGAATCACAAGTTATAATTGGCATTGGCATTTATCTATAGGTTTCCTTTAAAGATTTTAATGCCTTAGATTCTGTAAGTTTTCATTTCTTCAAGTCTGCCATGAAATCTTTCAGCTTTTGTTCAATATTCACTGCTCTCCGTACAAGCTTTCAAGTCAAAAAGGCCTTCAGTGAATCCAGACAACACAGAGATACCAGCGATCCAGCTCTATGGGAGTGTGGCTTGAGATGCCCACCGAGCCTGCTCCCCATCCTCCGTGTAATATTCTGCGGCACCATCTGGAATTTCACAATGATTTTTGAAGCTTGTCTTGTCTTCTCCTTGAAATTTAAACAAAATTCAAGTCTGAACCTGGTAATGGCAGAACCATTAAAACTTAGAAACCGGGCCGGGGTGCAGCTCTGTGGTAGATCTCATGGTTAGCATGTACTAGGTGCTGGGTTCAATCATCAGTGTGGGGAAAAGAAGAAAAGGAACATAGAAACTGGAGCAATAGTTCCAGGCTTGACCTGCTTAGAGGGAACAATGAAATGTTCCTATGCTTAAACTCGGGGAAGAGACTTTAAAGTGGACTGGCTGACGGGGGCGGAGGTGCTACGGAGGGCCCAGCTCTATGCTTTCAGCTATTTTAACTGGAATCAGAGAGCCCTCCAACTTTCCACATTGTTGGTGCTAAAATTTGTCCCTCCGCCAGAAGTGCATGATGTAAGCTTCTCTATTTCCTGGGCTTAGGAAATTACTCCATTCCGTTCAGTTTGGCCCAAGTTTAACTGCTACTCACTACCCCTGCCAGGATGCTATGCTGGGCCCTGCAGGGGGCTGTACTCCCTCAGAGCCACAAGGATAACTGGACAGAGAGGGGGATTATTAATTCTATTAACATGTCAATGCTTACTTTCTTGGCTATGAGAATGGCTTTTGTGTGTTTATAAGAGACTGCTCCTTGTTCCAGTAAACATATACTGGAAAAATTTACAAGTGGAATTTCACAAATTCTGCCACATACTTTCAAATGGTTTGGGGAAATCTTTACCTATATGTTTCCTCTGAAGATTTTAGAATCCGAAGTCTAAAGATTCTCTTTTTCTCTCACTATAAACTATATCTCTATAACTATAAATATCTCTCTATATATATATGGAGATGGGGAGAGAGAGCGGGAGGGAAAAAGGAACGGGTGAGATGAAGCACTTGTGGAAAATGTTATTGATTGGTGCAGATGGCTCAAGTGAATACATTCTTTCCATTTTTCATGGGCCTGAAATGTTCCTAATTGAAACATTGGGAGGGAAAGTGCACTCCCTCTTCCCCGAGGTCCTCATCACTCAGAGACAAGATGTCCTTTCCTCCTCTTAGTCTTGGCTCTCCCAGAAGCAGATGTGGAGGTGAAGGTCCAAGTACAACTCGTTTACTTGTGGTAAGAGGCAGCCTGCAAATACCAGTGGAGATGGGAGAAGGCACTGATCGCAGGTGTTAGCTGGCCACCATCTCTAAGGGTGAAGCCAATGCCACTCTGGGGGGACCTGAGTGGATAGAGACCCATAATATAATTTATAAGTTATAACTTATAAATAACCCCTGCAGTTACAGGCTGCAGCTGCACCAGGGGTGTGGGCAAGAGGTACCTGGCAGTCCAGCTGGGCACAGCAACATGGGGCCTGGCACCTGCTCCGCCAACAGACTCCCATTCAAACATTCAGCTTCTCTCTGCGTGGAGTCCACACAAGGCCAGCCCTGTGCTGGGTGCTGGGTGACAGCTCTCACTAGCAGAGATAACTCTTGCTCCCTAAGATGACAGTGAATAGGGGAAGACCCAACAGCCCAGGAAACCAGAATTTGTGGAGGGCTTGTAATAGAGCCCTTGGCTACCACAAACAAGGCCCTGGGTTCCCTGGAAACAATTTTTGACAATAGTGTGTGGGATTGTAATTCATCTAGTTATCCAACTTTTATTAAGCATTTCCTATGTGACGGTCATAACTCTAGACATAGGAAATACAAAGATGAGACAATAAGAATGAAGTTTCTTTCTTTAAAAAGAAAGATGAGATAAACACTGGGACCTCAACTAGGCATGGTGGCATACACCTGTAATTCCAGCTATTCGGGAGACTAAGGTAGGATGGTAAGTTTGAGAGCAGGCTGGGTAATTTGCAAGATTCTGTCTTAAAATAATTTTTTGTAAAAATAAAAACAAAACATATGAAGGGAACTGGGGATATAGCTCAGTGGCAGAGGACTTGTGTAATATACACAAGCCTTGGATTTCATCCCTAGTACCATGAAAACACACACATACATACACAACACACACACACACACATGCACACACAAACAATGAATTATAGGTCCTCATGCAACTGGTGGATCTTTTTTTTTTTAAAGGAAAGACTCCAATCCCATCCCAAATGCTTCAGCTGAGTGAGGCGCTGTAGTCCAGCTGCAGAGACAGCCTGTTGTGTTTAGTTAGAGACGCTCCCTTCCCTCGGGGCCAACTCTGGCCATGACTGACTGGAGGACTCTCCTTCAGTGACTGGTATTTACTGCTGGGGCATCTGGTGGGGAAGGACATTCTGCCTCCACTCCCAGGTTGCAGGCTCCTGTGCATTCTCTGGTGATGCCCCGGGACTCACCTGTGGCAGCTGCACTGTCCTCTTTCCCCCGCAGCTGCCTTGCACACTTCCAGATGCTGCCTTCTTACCACCTACGCATGGATTATGCCTACCAAATCTGGTTCAATATCCACATCAACCCCAGGGAAGTCTGTGCATGATTCATCATGTAGTGGATGGACTCTGATTCACCATCAAACATTCCACTCTGCAGGCCTAGCCTCCTAGGGGACTGACTCTAGGACAAGAACCAGCTGGTCATGTCTTGTGATGCAGACATCAGAAACTGGACTGGTGGTTGCTACTGTGGTTTGTTTTGTTTTGTTTTGTTTTGTGGGACCAGGGTTCAAACTCATGACCTTGCACTTGCCGGGCAGGCATTTGTGCCACAGAGCTATTTCCCCAGCCCCCATTGTTTTAAAGTATACAGAAGGTAAGAGTTAAATCTCTGAGTGCCATTAACTTGTTTGGAGTTCCTTTCCAACATGATGACATGGAAGGAATCTTTCTTTCCACCAGGTGTGTATTGCTGCTTCCTGTCACTGCGATGAGAGGAGCCAGCACCTTATACTAGAAAGGGGAAACCACTGGGCAGCAGCATGATGGCCTCTGTCGGGGGCCCTTCACTGAGTGCTGCGAGCACCTATGTCTATTGTTATGCTGGGCATGAGGGCTCTGTTCCCCCTCTTTTCTGACACCCCTGCTCTGGGACCTGTGTCTGTACCAGGACCATTCAGGGGTGCCTACACCAAGAAGCTGGCCTACGCCCTGCCCTCTCAGACCTCCATAGCCTTGGACCTTGCCCTTCAGCCCCACCATACGGCAGCCTCTGAAAGCTTCCTCAAGCACAGGCTCAAGCACGGACTTCTCTGCCCAAGGCCACCAGTACCACATACCCCACGGGGCAAACCCTCTTCCATCCTTTCTTGGTTACATACTCTTTTCTCATCGCTGGGACAAACACCCAGCATCTAAAATGAAGGGAGGAAAGGTTTATTCAGCTCACAGTTAGTGGAGATTTCGGTCCATACTCAGCTGGCTCTGAGGCAGGGTGACATATGACAGAGAGCAGCCTTTCATGACAGCAGCAAAGAACAAGGGAGCGAAGGAGTGACAGCAGCTCAGCCTCTCTCCCCTCCTGTATTGTAATGCAAATTATTCATCCCAGAGAGGGTGTACCATTCACACTCATAATAATTAATCACAAACTCCAGAAGCTGGCCTACGATTACATGAGGCTTTGAGGGGGACAACTAGACACAAACCATAGCACATCTCCTAGATGTTCCAGCTCCCCAACCTCAGCTCTCTCCCTGGTGCCAACTCTCTCCCCTGAGGCAGAGCACTGCTACCTGCATCTCTCCAGTAACACATCCACAAGCACCTTTCCTCCTGCCTAGAAAACACTTGTCTCTCTCAACTTTCAAAACTCCACTTTTCCCTGAACTGACTTTTCCTCTTCTTTGTTGGTATCACATTGATGCCATGTCCTCCAGGTCATCTTTTTTGTCCCCCCTGCACTTGGAGAAGCTCCCATCACACCACTGCCACCTTGTCACAACTGCCAGGGAGGGGCTCTCAGTCCCCACTCTGCCCAGCACATCACAGAGCTCCTGGTGTGGCACACCAGCTCAATCAGTGTTTTAGTCAGCCTTTCTATGGCTAAACACAATACCCACCTCCCACAAATTAAAGGAATAGAGGTTTAATTGAATGTGTTTGATTTAACATGTTCTCAGAGAGAAACATCATGGGGGAAGATAGTGGTAGATCAAAGCTGCTTAGTTCATGAAGGCTGGAGGTCAGAGCAGGGGAAGGGCTGGGGAACTGGATGTTGACCCCAGGGCCCCAGCTGTGTGACCCACCTGATAACCCACAGGTGTGCTGCTTCAATGCTCCGGGCAGTTCCTGTGTCAGTCATACTAACAGGATCGAGCTGCACTGTCCTCGCCAGTGTGTGATATACAACGCATGAATGAATGAGCTATCTGCTAGGTACCCAGCCCACCTTGGAAATGAGACCCCCCCCCCATCCAGTCCTGCATGGAGGGTGCTCTCTGTGCTGCTGCCATGGGAACATTTCTCACCAGTTTGCAGCATGGGAAAGTATGGAAAGTGAGAGCACTGGAAATTTAAACAGCAAATCAAGTGAGCATTTATGTCTACTGACTCTAATAATAAAAATATTATATGACTTTGTTTTACTTTTTTCTATTATCTTATTATATTTTATCAGAATGGTGGTTTACAATGGATTAGAAATTAAAACAGAGCATTTGAAAAGCACTTTCTAATTTGGAGCAACAACACAATTTGTGTGACATGTGTGTGCTCTGTGCCTGTGTGTGTGCAAATGTGTGGTGCTGTAGGGTGAGGGTAACAGGAAGGAAAGATAATCCAAGCTGAATCTATTTTCAAGGAGTGGTCTTGAGTTGGAAGTTTCTCAGAACCAAATAAGCAAGAGAGACATCTTCTAAGGACCAGCCAGATAGCTCAGCGGATTATAGCACCTGCTTAGGCAGACGCAGGGGCCCAGGTTCAGTTCCGGGAGTGCTCGGCCCACATCCCCCATCCTCACCACCCCCACCTCCTGCCCTGGAGCACACTGAGAAGGAAACTGAGACTTGGTGTGGTGGCATGCACCTGTAATCCCAGTGCCTGGGAAACTGAAAAACAGAACGGATCACTACGTGTCTAATCTGTGTAGTGAGACCCTGGAGACTCTGTACTAAATGAGAGAAAAAGGGAAAGGAGAAGGGGCAAGAGAGGGAGAAGGAGAGGTCTTTCAAATCTTGAGTCTCTAGCAGGAGAATAAAGCTATTAAGATCAACCTATTTGCCTAAGTGACCCACACATGTCCCTGCAGGGGACACGCCATCCCTCTCATCCCTGCTGGAGACAAGAGTTTTTACCTTTGTTTCCTAGTTTTCCCCAAATCTGGCTTGCATTAGAGAACTAGTTCCCAAATTAACCCCTGTGCCCTCTCAAGTAAGGAATGTGAGAGTTTTCTACCAGCTATTTTCTTGTGTCTTGAAAATTCTGCATATGTCTCAAGGAAGCAGCAACTTCCAGGCTGGAAGGGACAGCATGGGGATCAGTTAGGAAGCAACTGTTGCTTGGAAATGAGAGACGCCTCCCTCTGTCTCTGGAGTTGCTCTCCTGAGGCAAACGTCTCATCTATTATAAGGACATTCACACTAAATCACCTTCCAAGCACCAGATACATGGCAAGTGGCATCTGTGGAGCCAGTGAACCATGCAATGTGGCACCAGGGTAACAAGTGAACTTTATATGTGTGCGCAAGGAGAGGCCAGGAAAGTCACTGGTGGCCTCAGCAACACTGAGTTATCATTCTCCAGACTTGTTCAGCGAAAGGTCAAGACACAGGCTGGCGGTCATGCATGCTGGTCCACATCCTGCCTCCCTGCAATGATTTTCTTAGCCATGGCCTCCAAAAGCAGACACATTGGGTTACTTTTTCAAAGACAGAGCTAAACACACATCAGTAGAAACATTCAGCACCCAAAGTATAATTTCAGAATAAAGGTACCAAGCTTCTAACTCAAGCATTTAGATAAGTGGGCCATGGCTGTGAGCCTAGAATCTGAAGTGCTCTTGCTGCATGGACTTCCCAGACTCTGCCACACCTTCCTCCCTACACCACCTCTAGACTTGGTTGCAAAGCTTGGCTTGGTCAGTGGAACAACAGCAAATATGAAGAGTGCATCTTCAGGCTTGGCCCCATTCTCCACCTTGGGGAGTCCTGCGTGCACTGTTAGAGCAAGCCTGCCGGAGAGCATGGCCTACTGGAGAAAGCAGGGCCACGAACTGGCCTCCGGGGGCTGCAGAACGATGGGCCGCTGGAAGCAAGAGAAGCCGTGCTCACTGAGGTGTCTCAAGACCAACCAGCTTGCTTACAGCCAGAGATATGAGCGAGGCCAGGATAGAACATGTATGCTGAGCCCCTGAGAGGACCACAAGATCACACAGCCCAGAGGACAAGAGCCATCCAGCTGATACCACAGAAAAGAATAACTGGTCATTGTTTTAAGCCTCCCTTAAAGTTCTTTGCTCCACAGCAAAACCCAGTTAATACACAGTCATTCATTCTGTAAAATTATAGGAGGCCACTGTTTTAGACAAAACTCCCGCCCTAGGTCCCAGTAGGTTGGACTAAATGTCAACATGGAGTCACTCATGCTAAAGTTTCACGGCTCTCAACTGAAGCTAACCTTTTGACCTGACCTCATGGGAAAACACAATTAAAGAGGCAACAGGCAATTCTAAGCAGGCTTGATAGCAAATTTCTCTTTGTCTTAATTCTTGCTCAGAAAACTAACCTGATATTAGCCAATAGGCTATCTTAGTATTCTTTGCCTCCTCATTCCCCACTAACAAGAAGAGCAACTCAACTTTGAAAAGATGGGTCTGCTTTTTGTTTTTGATTTCTTTTTTCTGGACCCCTTTGCTATCTACAAAGTCAGCTTCCTTTTCTCAGTTTACAGGAATACTTATTCTATTTTATGGAGTGAAGTGTTACCCTGTTGTGTAATGGAAAATAGAGCTCTACACTAAATAGGTATAATTTTCTCCTTTGATAATTTACTGATCCATTTGTTCATTTAACAAACATTTATTGAGTGCCTCCTGTTGGCCTATTGTGCTCAGCACAGAGTCATCGGGTGTCCCTTAAAGCCAAGCAGGTCACCTGCTCGTTGCTGTGCCAGAACTTATACGCTTCAGTGTTGGGAGGTACTCAGAAACCTTATTCAATAAACATATGAATTGGAATAAATCCAAAGGGACGATTATAGATCTCAAGCTTTGAAAGTGCAGATTGCTTGTCTCAGCAATTCCACTGAGAATTTAATTTAAGGAAATATTTTCAGGATGTGTGCAAGAAAATCTAATTACAAGAATGTCCCTATCACAGCCTGGCCTACCATGACTTCATTTGATTTGGTTGAAAACACATTGGTTGGGATAGCATTTTGGTTTCTATGATTTGGCAGAAAAGAATATTTCTAACACTGGGTGTGGCTAACAGATCTACTGTGGGATATTTTTATGACTTTTTATTTTTTTGATAGAAAATACTTTATTATTTTAAGAAATTTGGAGATCTCATTTGTTCCAGTTTAAACATTTCTAATTCTCTTTTAGTCAATTAAGCATGGGCTGGGTGACTATGAAGCAGCAACAGCAGAAACTAAGTTGTACATTGACGAACAGCAAGTGGATCCAGGGCCAGTGTGAGCAGAAAAAGGACGTTCACTGTTATGTGTGATACACAAGAGACGTGGGAGAGTGCACACCGTGGGTCATATAAGACAGTGGCCATTATCTCAGTCATGGCTTTCCTAGGAAAGTGAGGAGAGAAAGAGAAAGAGAGAGAGAGAGAGAGAGAGAAAGAGAGAGAGAGATGGACAGACACAGAGAGAGGAAGAGAGAGAAACAGAGTTAGAGAGATACAGAGAGACACAGAGACAGACACACAGAGACACACACATAGAGAGAGAGAGACAGAGACACACAGAGACACAGTGAACCCGTTTTCTTTTCAGTAGCAGATTCTTTTGCTATTTATTTAACCATGCTCTCTTGAAAGTTTTGCTTTAACAAATTGAACTAAGATTAATTTTTTAATGTTTTTATTACTTTTAATAAGAAATAACAATGAGACAGAGCCGGGCGTGGTGGCTCACGCCTGTAATCCCAGCACTTGGGAGGCTGAGGCAGGAGGATTGGTGCGAGTTCGAGACCAGCCTGGGCTACAAAAGTGAACTCAAGGCCAGCCTCAACTGCATAGCAAGACCCTGTCTCAAAAAGAAAAACAATGAGACAGTTTTAAAGCACTTTAGGACAACCACAATAATTGACACAATGCATATTGTTGTCTTCATAGCAGTTGTTCAGAGTACAAGATGCAGACATGATAACTTTTCTAAACACTATTGGTACAAATATTTCTTCTCATTGAGTGAAAATGGTGTAGCTGTATGCATACTTCAATATGCCATAGTAGTAAGATTGATTCTTCAATCACCAGCACACACATCATATATTTTGAGTGCTCTGTGTAAGACACGAGATGGTGAGCACTAGTGTAATTTCCATCTTTTAAGCAGTGGTCACTTAAATTGCTGTCTTCTTAATCAAATCCCAAGCAGGTCATAATTAGTTAGAAATATGGAGGTGCTGAAAAGTAGGTTAAGAAAAGTAAGATGGAATTAAACCAAACTAAGATGATCTTTCTAAAGATACATCAAATACTGGAAAATCATTTCTGGCAACATTTCTCCTTGGCATACAAAAATTTCTTTTTTGTATAAACATAGTAGCAGAAAATTATCATTATCGATGAATTCAACATTCCAACCACACTGCCTGATCAGTTAACTAACTTCTTATGAAACTGCTTCTTGGCCAGATTATCTGCTCTGATGTATAATCGTAAAACATTATAGCTGTCTTGATTACTTTTTACTCATTGCTGGGACATATACCCAACACTCAAAATGAAGGAAGGAAAGGTTTATTTAGCTCACAGTTTGTGGAGATTTCAGTCCATATTTGGCTGGCTCAAGGCTGAGTGGAACAGGGCAGAGAGTATCTAGTTCATGGCGGCGGAACAGCAACAAAATGGTGGCAGAGGCAGCCAACCAATCAGGGCAGCAGAGAGCAACAGCGCAAGTCTCTCTCTCTGTCTCTCTGCCCTAGCCTATCCGCCTCAGGCCACACCTATAATTCCCAGCAGTTCTCAGGCCCATAATCTCATCAGTACTAAAACACATGCCTCATGAGTCAAGTCTCAAACTCTAGAAGTCCCCACCCCATGATTTCATGAGGCTTTTGGGGGACAACTAGACATAAACCATAATAGTAGCAATCTAACCCTCCAGCAAGACAGTCACTAAGGAAGCTAAATAAATGCTCGGTCATCAATGCAATGGACATCAGGTGTTCACTGACAGCCACAGCCACACACATTTCTTTTTCCTTCCTTCCTTCCTTCCTTCTTTCCTTCCTTCCTTCCTTCCTTTCTTTCTTTTTGTCATGGGGATCATTGGACTCAGGACCTTACACTCACCAGGCAGGTGCTTATGCTACTGAGCTATCTGCCCAACATCACACACATTTCTTCCAAAAGGAGCAAGCAAACACTTCTACAGGCTTAAATTGTTACAGATGTAAACTCCATATAGTTTTGATCATGTAGCAATCTCTAGGAGTTTCATTAGCAGGAATGAATGTTCTTTTCTCTTAAAAATCACCCACATTTCCACTGTGTATTTAGTTCATCCAACTTAATATTTCCTTCATATTCTTTTTTTTTTAAATTTTAGTACAGGGTCTACAGGGTCTCACTATATAGATTGGATTTAGAGTGAGTCTCCTGTTTGCAGCCTCCCAAGCACTGGGATTATAGTCATGCACCAACAGGCCCAGTCTCAATGGCCAGCTCAGAGCACCCTGGAGGTGGGGCCAGCACAGCATTCCCAGGACCAAACGCCGGCTGCTGTGCTCTACCTAAGCAGGTGCTTTAGTCCACTGAGCTATCTAGCCAGCCTCCCTTCATATTCTTTGTAAGCTGACCTGGAACACACGTGTGAGGGGAAAGCAAACCCAGTTGGCTTCAAAGTGGCAAGGGTGATGCCAAGATACCCAGAGGCTGAGCATCCGGAAAAAAGCAGTGAAATACCAGCTCACATGGGACTGGGCCAATCGGTCCCTCTAGGAGACAGCAATTCGTCCTCACTAAGCTGTGATGTCCTCCTCCTCTGGCTTTTGGTTTTTTTCTGAAACAGCTTTATTAAGATATTTGAACCAGGCCATGGTGGCATACACCTGTAGTCTCAGCACTTGGGAAGCTGAGGCAGGAGAATCTGTGTGAATTCAAGACCAGCCTGGGCTACAAAAGTGTGCTCAAGGCCAGCCTTTACTGCATAGTGAGACCTTGTCTCAATAAAACCAAAAAAAAAAAAAAAAAAAAAAGATATTTGGCATAAAATACACTGTTTATATTTTAAGTGTCCAGTGGTGGTGAGCATGAGGGCATGCCTATAATCCCAGTATTCTGCAGGCTGAGGTAGAAGGATCACTGTAAGTTCAAGGCCAGCCTGGGCTACAAAGTGAGTTCAAGGCCAACCTGAACTGCATAGTGAAACCCTATCTCAAAAAGACAAAAAAAAAAACAAGGAAAGAAAGTTTAAGAATTTTAAATATCCAATGGTGAATTTTCATATATTGTATACCCACTTAACTATAAACACAATCAAGATAATGAATGTAGCCATTTGCTCCAAAATACTCCTTCTAATCCTTTATGCTTCATGGATTCTCTACCAAGCAACTCCTCATCTGCTTTTTATTATTAGAGACTATTTTGCATTTCCTAAAGTTTTATATTGTTGCCAACATTGGTAATTCGCCCATATTGATTATTGAGTCCTGCTCCCTTATACAGATGTGTGTGCGTGTGTGCATGCGCGCGCGCGCGTGTGTGTGTGTGTGTGTGTGTGTGTGTGTGTGTGTATGTGTCTTTACTGACTGATAGGTCCTTGGATTGTTCCTCTTATACTTCAAGCCATCAAATGTTCATGTGTGGGTCTCTGTGTGGACATTCACTTTCATTGCCCTTGGGCAATACCTAAGAGGGCACGGCTAGGTCATATGGTAAGCGTATGGCTAACTTTCTAAGAAACTGCCAAAGCCTTTCCAAGTGCTTTCTGTTTTTTCATTTCTATCAATAGTTGGAAGGCTCCACACTTCAGCTTTGTGTTTGCGTACACATTGGGGTTCCCTCGCTCCTCTCTCTCTCTCTCTCTCCCAACCTGACCCCTGGGCCTATGTGTGCTAGGCACATGCTCCACCATTGAACTATATTCCAATCCAATCCTGGAGTTTGTTTTAAAGTCAGACAGAAACTGGCTGCCCTTTTCATAAGCATCTTTAGAAAGAATCTGGGAGTGGAGGGGGAATGTGACGCTGTGTGGGAATCCACCAGGAAATGGGGAGGGATAACCCCACAGGAGAGCCACTAGGGGCCAAACCTTACTTTGTCTTTGTCGCAGCCTGGAAAGTAGCTGTGGAAGTAGAGAAGGAAAGACATGCCAATAAGCTGCTTTTGACTGGATGTCATTTTGTTGGTTTCAATAAATATTTGTTGAGTTAGTGAGCGTCCAGAGAGGCTGGAAAGGAAGAGATATGGGCTAGGATTGAAGTGAAAAATTTCAGTGAGCTCGTGCAGGAGGAAGGAGAGGAGAGGCTTAGCTGGTATGACAACAGTTTCCTTTACAAAATGCCTAGTGTCAGGATTGCCATAGCCTGCTTAGTGCGAAGGAATTGACGTCCCCAAGGCTTCTTTTCTACATCCTGCAAAACCGAATAGTTCTTGTAAAAATTTCATAGTTAAGGAGATATCTGAGGTCACTTGAACGAGTGACCAGAGGTTTTCTGATGAAGATCTTTGATTGTGTTGAACAAAATGAGCTGACGCAAGGCCATGTGGTAGAACCCAGCACCTCTCAGAGGTCCCCTCCCAGCCCATCGTCCTTCCTGCCTCATTCATGGGACCTGTGCACCAGCAGCCTTCGCTTTGCACTGATGTTACTGTGTAGCCTCTGCCTGAGTTGGAAGGCTGTGCTGGGATTTTTGGTGACACCCTGCTGGCAAAACCCAGTAGACTTTTCTCATAGTTTACTCTTCTGGTCTTGGGGATCTCCTGGCTGGCTCTTTCCAAGGTGTTCCTGGCACTGCCCTCCTGCCTGGCTCTCCCCAGGAAGCTGGCTCTGAGCCTGAGAGGACCTGGGAGAGTTCTCCACGTCCCTCCTAGGGACAGGGAGGAAGGAATGCAGGCCCAGGCACAGGAAATGCAGAGCCGAGATACTGTCTCTCCAAAGGCCACACTTGGACTAGGAGCTAGGGCAGCCACTGCATGTGTAACTGGAACCTGCAAGTCACATCTGCCTAACCCTGGTGCCTGTCACAGGACATCGGCCAACCTAAAAAGAAGCAAAGCTTTGGGAAATGCAGCGTCCTTCAGCTGACGGCCATTCTGAGGGTGGTCCTTGCAGCTAGGGGCCCGACTCTGTCCCAAGAGGAGCCTAGGGCAGCTCAGGACAATGTCACCACACTGGCCTCCTCCAGCTGCTCCTTCCTGCCCTGGTGACCCCTTTACTATGGCCTCTGGCTACAGCCTTCTGCTCTTCTTTGTTTATAATCTGCTCTTTGTAAAACACCAATAAAAGGAGAATGAGGAACGGTAGCCAAGTAATTACTGGGTAAGTATGTGCCAGGCACTGTGCTACAAGTAAATGCCAGTCTGTTATCTCGTTCAGGTTTATAGCAGTCCAATGTCATTAGGGGAGATGAAAACTCTACAGCCAGGGAAAATGTCAGAAGTATCTTCCTATAACATTTTCTGCCACGTTGCCTCCTGGCTCCAAGACCTTTAATGGCTCCCAGTTACTGTCCCAATAAAAACCCAGACTCCCAACTTCAGCCAAGCCCTCTGCATGTTGCCCTGGGGCTCCCTTTTTATGAGTCTTCCTTTTCAACTCCTGCCAACCAGTCCCTTCCCAAGCACCTTACTTGGGCTGGAGCCTGCTTCCACGGCAGTGGGTTTTGCCACCTGGATGTGCCTGTGCCTTCGTTTGCATTTACTCCTGGGCTCACGTGTCGTAGACCCCCGGGCACAGGACTACACGTGGGCTAGGCGCAGGGATACGGTGCTGAGCAGATCAACCCTCTGCCTTCCTGTAGAACCTGATAACTCAGCAAGAAAGTGAGCAGTATTCAGATTTGCCAAATATTTCATTGCCAGGTGAGCACTAAGAGAGGTTGTACAAGGCAAAGATACTCACCAAAGAAGGCCAGAAGGCCTGCTGTGCCTGCTCACCCTTGCCAGGCCTTGGCTGCTGTGGCCCGCATGTGTCACTTGGTGGCACAGCCCACCTTCTCTCTGAGGCTGGTGCACACCCTCTGCCTTTCAGGCCCCACAGCCCTTTGGCCTTCTCTAATGTATGGTGAGGCTGCTCAGCCCTGTGTAGCAACATCCTGTGCCTCTCAGGTGTACTCAAGATCTTACCCATGACAAGCCGGGCTTGGTGATGCACGCCTGTAATCCCAGCACTCGGGAGGCTGAGGCAGGCGGATCGGTGCAAGTACGAGACTAACCTGAGCTACAAAAGTGAGCTCACGGTCAGCCTGAACTGCATAACAAGACCCTGTCTCAAAAAGACAAAAAAAAAAAAAAAAATCTTACTCATGACAGTTGTGAGCAGCTAGAGGACTGCCAAGGAATTTTATACACCCTGGCACCACTTGGGAATGACCGTAGCCTCCCAGTAATCTTCTTCCTCATCCTTCCTTTGGTCTTAGTGACCCTTTTCCACCAACACCCACCTCCAGAAGCCAAGCCTGAGACAGACTGAGCTAGCATGCGCCGGTGCTGGCACTAAGAAACGGAGCAGAGACCAGGGAAGTCAGGGCAAGGCGGGTGCCAGGGCAGCACATTGCCAGGCAGGCTGTCCCTGTGGGAAGCTGGAGCTCCTGTGGCTGGGAACATTCTGGGCAATGTATAGAACACGTATCTCAGAGTCACCATACCCAAGGGTGAAAAGCTGGGGACCTCACTCAGCTTCCAGGCACTGGCTGCTTGGGACAGCAATAATGCCTAGGCACTGTGGCCCTGTGAGAGCCAGGGGTGTGGGCAGCCAGGAGTCCAGAAAGCCCCTGGCGAGGAGAAGCACGGTGCAGAACAAGGCAGGGTACGGCAGAGAGCCTGCTGGTCCCTCCGGCTGGTGAGGGAGCTGAGACTTAAAGAAGTCACACAGTCACATGTCTAGGAGCCACCAGAGGCAAGACAGCCTGCATCCCTCAAGGGTCTGCAACCACACAAACGCCCCTTGAGGACACTACCTTGTCTTTCCTCCAAGAAGCCTTCCAGTTCTTCTCTTCAGGTAAACAGCACAGTAGAGAAGCCTCAACTGTGTCCCTACTTCTGTGGTGTAACCATGAAACAGTTTTATACTCAGGCCATCAGTGTCTGGAGAAGGAGCCTCCTTGGACAACGTCATCATCATGTGGGGATGTGGCTTCACGAGCATACCTGGCCCCCAGCCCTCTCCCCTCTGGCCCTTCCTGGCTTGACTTCACCAGGCCATCTGCCATGATGTTTGTACTTGGAGCTGGTGACTGATGTGGGAGGTAGGGCATAGCAAAGCCAGCTGGGCAATGAGGGAGCCCACAAGGTCCGAGGACCCTGCCAATCGTAGGATCCCAAATAATTCCCAGGCTCTTATGTGTGGGACTTCTCTCTGGTTCCCTGGAATTGTGGGTGATGTAAAAGATACAAGATGCTGTGAGGAGCCTGCTATTGTGACTGTGTTTCTCAGATGTAGTGTGCATTTTTACTTTTGCTTTTATCTTCTTTTTCTCTTGTTCTGCCCAAGCTCGCTCTACAGAGCTGCATTTTCCCATACCCAGTCATGCATACTTTTCAAATAAACTTTCGGCACCAGTTTTGGCTTGTTTCGTCAAAGTCTTTGCTGGAGGCAAGCAGGACCTTGAACACTACTGAATGGTGAGCCAATTCTAAAGTGACTGCCCAGTATCGTGACCATGGGCTGCAAACCCTGGAACCTTGAGCCAGCAGAAAGCTCTCATCCTTTAGGGTGTGCATGCCAAGTGTTTTATCCCAGAGATGGAAAAGTGGCTGATATTTCAGCCACATTTCACCCAGAAGAACAAGGAATTCACTAGAACCACAGAAGAGTAAATTTCAAATTCTGCCACCTTCCTTCTCGTTTGCAGGCTTGATCTGACCTTCAACCTGTTCACGTGCTTTTCAGACCCCTTTCACTCCATCATCTCTTAGATTTTTCCATTAGAAAATAGGGAAACCGAGGCACATAACCAGTAATAGCTTCCTGTCCTGAAGCTGAGACCAGAACTAGCGTTGCTCCTCTGGGGTCTCCAACAAAATTTAAATTCCTGCCCGATCCTTTTTTTTTTTTTTTTTCCTGCTCTATGAAATTCCCCTAACTTGATTAAAGGGGGAGGGAAATCAATCAATTTGCATGGTAACAGAAAAGGACAGGGCCATGTTTAAAATATTCCGTCTGTGCTGGAGGGCACGGCCTACACGCTTCAAGAACCCAGCTGAAGGCCCTGGGGATTTGTTTTTCTTTCCCTGACCAGGGAACTCTGATCTCTCACTTAACCTCTGACCCCTTCAATTCAGATAACTGGGGAACTGGCAGCTGGGGCCTGGACAGCTCTGAATGCCACCCCGCCTGCTGGCTGGCTCTTGACTCATTGCTTACTCGCCTGGCTGTGCCTGCCCTAGAGAGGGCAGTGGGAGCTGGAGGCCCATGCAGCACGTGGAGTCCGGTGCAGCTTCCAGGACTGTGGTGGAGCAGGCCAGTGTGCAGGGGACCCTCCCTGTACTCTTTTTCCTCAGCGGTTCCACCCTGCAGGAGTGCAGCAGCCTGCCTCATTACAGCTAGTGCCCTTTATAGCCTACTTTGAGCAGGAGGAAAAAAAATTAAAGCAGCATCAACTCCTGGCCCTGACTCCATTCAAAAATCTCCCACAGAACCTGACTTCACCACACACCCATGACCTCCCCCATTGCTACCAAATATGCCTTTTCCCCCACCTTGAGCCTCATTAAAAAACAGGGCCGGGGCCTAGATTTTTAACAGCAGCTACTTAGAGGTAGGTATGAGCCACTTGTTTGAAACTAAATCAGCTGTCTTTATTAAACCGTCCATTTTCCTTCTCACCAGCGAAGCTGGGAGAGGACTCCAGCTTGTGAATTAACTCTCCAGAGGGCTGCAAGAGGCTCCCTTACAGCCCTGCTGGGGGCCAGCAGGAAAACAAAGAGTTTTAAAGATGTCTTTCTGACAAAAGTTCCTTTCTGGACAGGGGCTCTTGGCCCCCATCTTCCTTTTGCCAGCTCCCTCAGGTGTCCAGCAGCTACAGGCCAACTGCTGATAACCTAGCAGGCAGCAGTGACCACCCACTGTCCTGCCACAGGCTGGATACTGGGAGCTTGGCAAGAGGCTCTTCATGCATTTAGACAATTAGACATCTCAAGGGGCAGGCCTTTCTTCAGAGCCTCCCGTTCCCAGATGCTTGTGGGTGGTCATTTCATTCATTCATTCTCATTCATTCATTCATTTGTTCATTCATCTGTGTTCATTTGCTTGTGTACCCACCCATCCCCTTGGAGCAGCGTCTGGCTCAGGAGGACAGCATACCAACAGCAATTACCCACAGCCACAGTCAGTGTTTGTCAGGGTCGTCCTACATGCCAGGGGTAGAGACAAAGAAGTCGAAACTCAGCCTCTGTCTTCAACAGAGACCATGCTATCAGGATGCGGGCTTCCACCCTACCATCATGTAGGGGTGGCCTGGGAGCTTTCCAGCAGGGCTGATACCAGCCGGCGGACCGGCAAGATTCTGATGATGCGCTGTGGCAGGCCTGGGAATCTGCGTCTGCAAAGGCTCCCAAGTGTCCCTCAGATGCAAGCAGGGCTGAAGACCACAGCTCTGGAAGGGAAGGCAATGAGGAGGAGAAAGCTCTGCTGGGGGAGGGGAGGCAGGAGCAGGTGCTGTAGGTGGAAGAAGGCACGCAGCCAACTCTGAAGGCTGTGGAGTTCAGGGGGGCTCCCTAGGGACACCAAGAACTCTGCCAGTAGCAGTTTCCAATAACTGTGCATCGCAGGAGCTCAGAGAGCAAGAGCAAGGATGAGGGTGGGGAGACCGAGCTGAGGCGTAACCTGCAAAGACCAGCCAGTCTCTTGTCCCCCATGTAAGGCTGTGAACTTTACCCAGGAACGATGAGGAATAGAGGAGGGAAATGATGAATTTTGCATTCTCAAAAGCTCTTTCAACAGTAGAATGGAAGGGCCAGCCAAATAGCTCAGTGAATAAAGTGCCTGCAAGCAGGTGCAGAGGCCAGGGTTCAATACCCTGGCCTGCCATGGCAGCCCTACCCCCAGGGCACATTGAGATGGCAATTATACTGGGGGTGGTGGCATGCACCTGTAATCCCAGCTCTTGGGAGGCTGAAAACAGGTGGATCATTACAAGTCCGATCTAGTAGGGAGACTCTGAACACCCTGTCTGTGTAGACCCTTCCCTAAAATGCAAAAAACAAACACACAAAAAAACAGTAGAATGGAGAGCAGGACAGCTGACGGTAGGCAGATAGGAATCACGGGAGGCAGGAGCACCTGGCACTCAGGAGGCACCAGGCTGACATGGTCTTGGCTCCCCAAGATTGGAAGGGGTGGAGCAGCAGAAAGCAGGTGCCAGAGCTCTCCCACCTAAGGAATGAAGACGGTGGGATCTGTGTCCCCCAAGGCTGCCCTGAGGGCATGGGCTCCCCTGGGATCTTGGCCTGCCACTCTCTCTCTTCAAGCCCAGGCTGGCCCAAGCCAGCCTCTCAGTACACAGGGTGAGCACTCATACCACGAAGCTTCTTCGTGTGAGCTGAGTGCTCAGCGAAAAGGGTGGTGCTCGAGGGACACAGCTGCTAGGACTTTACCCAGTGACTAGGGAGGGAAAGATCAATGCCAGTGGCATCTGGGAGAGGCTGGTGAGTGTGGGGTGACTGACATATGCAGGTGGGAATGAGGAGGCAGACAGAGCCACCAAAATGAGGACAGCAACCTTAAGGAAGCCGGTGTGAAAGGCAACGGGGATTTGAGGTGAAATCTTTAATGTCCTGAGTAAGATCAGCACAAAGGCATATTGGCCAACAAGCTAAACAGGCAGGCAGGGCAGGGTCTCAGGATCCCACTAGTTTATGCTGCCTGGATATCTGGCGCCAAGAGAGGTGGATCTGCAGTATGGTAGCAGGCGTGGCTACAGGCACACAAAAGACCCAACCTGCTGACCCTTGAGGTGCCCCACCCCCAGCTTGTGCTCCTCCTCCCGCCTCTCCGCAGCGCATAAGCTCTGGTGTCATACTTGGTTCCTTTCTTCTCCTTACCTCCCTTATCCAATCAGCTGCTTGTTGGTTATGAATTTTATGAGGCGAGGAAGAGAACTCGCCTCAAACTCAAGACCAGGGTGTCAACTGAGGAGAGAACGACGGCTGAGGAAAGAGCCAAGGCAGGAAACACAGCCAGCCTCCCACGTTCTCCAAGCAGGAGCAACGCAGGCCCAGGAGGAGAAAGCCCTTCTGTGCTTTCCTTGAAGCCCCGTGGTTGCTCATCTTTAGCCCTCTTTGTTCATCCATTCTGTCGCTCTTTCTCATTTCTCCTTTCTGCTATCTTCTCTAACTCTTCAGTGTTTGTACTAACGTGAACGTGTGGCCACGCCAACCCAGCATTACACGGTCTCTTCGTTTAAGCCAACCAAGGTAGTCTTTAGTCTTTATGTCTCAATTACTAATTCTCACAGAAGATTAATCTGATTAGTAATAGAAGCACCCACTCAAAATGACTTCAGAAGAAGAATAAATGTATTAACTTAGTAACTTAAAAGCCCAAGGTGGGCCTCAGGCATCCTTGAATCCAATGATTTAAACATTTTCACTGGAAACTCTGATGTACAACTCTGTTTTGTGTGGGTTATGTTCTTTCTCAGGCAAGAGATTCAGACTCTCCAGTTTAGAAATCCTAGTAGCAAGAGGGTAGATTGCTGCAGAAGCTCAAATTGCACTCCTGAGGGTGACTCTGAGCTGGGCAGGAACCCAGCCCTGCTGCCCCGGCCCTCGTCCAGAGGACGCTGATTGCCTGGAGCTGAGCAACATGTGCACCCTGGGACCAGGAAGACTAAATGGGGAAACAAGACTTCCCCCTACAGGGCTAGCCAGATAGCTCAGCGGATTAAAGAGCCTGCATAGGTAGATGCAGGGACTCTGGGCTTGATCCTTAGCCTACCATGCCAGCCCCACTCCCTAGGGCACTCTGAGATGGCAATTGAGACTGGGTGTGGTGGTGCGCACCTGTAATCCCAGCACTTGGGAGGCTGAAAACAGGAGGATCACTATGAGTCTGGTCTATGTAGTAAGAACCTGTAGACTCTGTTGACCTGTACTAAATATATATTTTTAAAAAAGGGAACGTGAAGACTTCCCCCTACAGGGAAGTCTGATGCTAGTAGCTGAAGAGGAACCCTAGAAATGAGCAGGTGAAAGCAAACAGGATGTCCTCGGCAGTGACAGCGCCTCTCCACCCATCCCAGGCGCCAAGCAAAGCAGTTTCCTTAGGACAATGTGGAGGCCACATGCCTATCACTTCTGTCTGAGAGACCACTCAGAAAGCTGCCTCTGCCTCTCCATGACTGGGCACCAGCCACGTCCGGCCACCAGCACAGGGTATCCATATGGCCTTTTTCATTGTTACAATAACTACTGTTGCCATCATTGGTAGATAAAGAGCCACAGGCTGAGTCCCCAGCTTCCCCCAGCCAGGCCCCTCTGGCCTCTCTCCCAGAGCCTGCTCAACCCCTGCTGAGTGGTGGGTGCTCATGGCCCACCTGTCACAATCTGGGCCACTAGCAGATACTTTAGATGTCACTGGTGGTAGCCCTATCTGTTCTCCACCTCACTGGGTCCTCATCCTCCGCCCTCATCCCGAACACAGCCTGAACAGCCTGCTTTCTCCTCCCCTCATCTGAACTCTTCTGACACACACAGAGTCCTAATACCTTACAGGCCTTAGGCTGTTTCTTGTGATCAGTTCTAAAGTCCTTCTTCAGCCTTACCTTCGATTCCCTGCCTCTTTACGAATGCCCGTCACTTTTCTTCCATCTGAAGTCTTTCCCTGGATATTAGCAGAGGGTCTACTCTCCACTAAGTGCTGGCTTGGAGTTGGAGGCAGGACAGGGGAGGTGGGGGGAGAGAAGCAGACAGAGCAATACGGTAACTGTCTCAGCATGGAACCCAGGTCCCTGAAGGGAGATCCCTAGGGGATGGGTAGGGGGACTGGGAGTGGCAAGGGACCTGAGGAAGCCACACCCTTGGACTCCAGGGCTCCAAGGACCTCGTGCCCCAAGCACTGTGTGTTTTCTGTGCGCCATCCCACCTGTCTTCATCCCCACCTATGGGACGTGCTTGTGTAAGGAACTCAGCTTGGAGCGGGGTCGGCCCAGCTCGGTGGCAGCAGGGCTGGCATCCACTCCAGGCTGCTCAGGCGTTCAGCTCACCACCCTTTCTGTGCCCTGGGCCCTTGCTGACTCCACACCCATCATTAGCAGCAACTCAGGCTTAGGAAGAATCTGCATCTGCCTCCCTACACGCCCGGAGGCCTCAGGAACAGCAGAAACTGGAAAATCAGGAGGCAGTTGCCCCAGCTGCACCTGGCCACTAACAGGCTACTTGCTGTTAGTAGGCAGTTCAGCCCCTTCTGTTGTCTCCGTATAAAGAAGGGGTGGGAACATTGAGTGGCACTAAGTCAAGTAACACTAAATATAGACAGGCATCCACACAGTGGCAGGCACATGGACAACCTTGTAATAAGTATCAGTCATTATGTCGCCTCCTCTGTCAAGACCAGATGAAAAGATGTGATGAAAAGTAAAATAATGACTCATGCCTCGGTCCCCTGGGTGCACTTCTTTTTTTTTTTTTTTTTTTTTTTTTTTTTTTTTTTTTTTTTTTTTTTTTTGAGACAGGGTCTCACTCTGCAGTTCAGGCTGGCTTTGAGCTCACTTTTGTAGCCTAGGCTGGTCTCGAACTCACAACGATCCTCCTGCCTCAGCCTCCCAAGTGCTGGGATTACAGGCGTGAGCCACCACGCCCGGCTAGAAGGTGCACTTCTTTCTTCACTGCGGCAAGGGGGTTGAGCTGCAGACCTGGTCCCTTCCTGCAGTCAGCCACATCTGGGATGGCCTGTGAGCTGTGTGACTTGGGCAGGTCCCT
>PVJA010034038.1:0-22840 GCA_004027025.1 Myocastor coypus | reverse complement strand
AACATTACAAGCTTCACTGGTGGCCCACTGCAATTGCAGAACATTTGACTGTATATGTACTTGCTTCCTCTTAGTCCAAAGAGAAGTATATTCTTTTCCTTTTTTTTTTTTTGTTTCTAAGCAACATCAATAGGGAGGTGGGTCATGCCCACACACTGTACTCTGTAGAACGATTGTGAGGACAATATGCAATATGTCAAGTTTCAAAGAAAAGAAAGGGGAAAATAAAAAAAAAACCAATAATAATGTTGATTTAGAAGAGTTAATGTTTAATTGTTTGATCAATCTTATATACCTATATGTATTAATCTAAACTGATTTGATGATGAAAATATGTAATATAGCCCGTGTTAAATTTAAACAATAAAAAAAAGACTAAATAAATAAATAAATAAAATAAAAAATAGCACGTACAAGAATTTCTTCTGCATATAAGGCAACATTGTCACATATTCAGGGATTAGGATGTAGACATTTTGGAGGAAAGAAGGTACATTCTTCAGCCTGTGGGACTCTGAAATGAAGGCATTAATGCCTCTATACTCTGCACAAGAGGATAATGAAATTGGCAAGCAGCCCTGAGTTTAACTCCTGGCTTTGCCTGATATTGGGTAAATTACTTACTCTTCATGCTTAAGTTCCCTATTGTACTGTGGACAATAGCAACAATCCTGTCAAAGGGTAGGGTGAGGATTGAGCAAGATGTGCTGAGGAAAGTGTTCGCACAGGGGCCAGGTGCCCCTAAACACTCATTTCTGAGTATTATGAATCAGATGAACCACTGTGGGTATCATGAATCACATGTATTATGAATTATTTAAAGTTAGGAATGAGATGAAGAAGTAAAACTCAGAAGACAAGCAACTGCCGAGACCACACACCCAGGGGGTGTGACGACCTGGAACTGAATCTGGGTCTCTCTGGGAGCCAAGGGCTTGCCTGTTCACTCCATGAGCCAGGGCTGGGGGACTCATTGGCCACGGCCTCCCCAACCAGTGCATCCAGGTTATTTGCATTGTGAACGCCCTCTGACGCTTACTCAGGCCAACAGCATAGCTGCAGCCCTTTGCAGTACCACTCCCAATTACTGAAACTAAGCTGAGATGATGGACCTTAAAAGGATACTGTGCTTCCAGCGATTTAGAAATTCAGGCTGCTGTAACAAAATGCCACATGCTGAGGGGCTTCTAAACAGTAGTAGCAATGAATTTCTGATACCAGCATATCAGCAGATTTGGGGTTTGGTGAGCGCCTACTTAATGCTTCATGAATATTTCTTCTAGCTGTGTCTCCCCATGGTAGGAGGGCAGCTTGACTCCTGGATCTCTTATAAAGACACTTAGTCCTACACAGGAGGGCAGGACTTGCATAAGCTAATCACATCCCTAAAACCCACTTCCTCATGCTGCCACCTTGGGGCTTAGGATTTCAATCTATGGATTTGAAGGACACATGAACAGTCCATTGTAATTAGAGACCCAGATTATGGGGCAGTGTGCTTGAGAATGTGGCTCATGCAAGTGTCACCTTCGACTGTCCGGCCAGCCAGCAGCTCTGCAACTGCAGGGTCTGCACAGCATGAAAAATGTAAATGAAATAAACCTCAGGCTACAAAACCACAGCTGGAAACTACACTTCAAACAGAGTCAGCAGAGCTCTCCAGGGAAAGGGGCTTGAGCAGCCCTGGACGTTGAAATTCATTCATGTCCTCACTGCCTTCAATGAAGCAGGGTTAATTCCACTGCTGAAGCTTCAAAAAGGAGAGAGAGAGAGAGAGAGAGAGAGAGAGAGAGAGAGAGAGAGAGACAGAAAGACCAAGACACCCACAGGCAGCACTCGCCCAGCCTGGTGTCCCCACCCATGTGTGTAACTGTTTCCTCTGCACCAGTCTCCCAGGGTTACACTATCTTAGCTGTAAGCAGTGAGGAGCCCAGCTGTGCTCAGAGTTTGGAAAAACATTTTGAATACTTCAGGTCTGCCAAGTTCTCGGTTAAAGGAGGATATCCTTTAACTTCTTAAGGCATGTGTGTCCTAAGTGAAATGCAGCCCACATGCCCGTGATTCACCCCGATGCAACACAGCAGGGCACGCTCCACTAAGAGACCCAGGACACCACCTGAGCCTTCCTGAGCTCCACTTTGACCCAGGAAATTGGCTTTCACCAATGATCAATGAAGCTCCTGACAAAAAAGGATCAAAAGAGCCAGCCTTTATCCTAGACAAGATGCTAAAGTCTCTTCCTGACCCAATAAGAAGTTGGGGGTAAGAGGAGGCAGGGGAACCCTTGGCCTGAGTGGTGCTCAGGGGTGCTCAGCTATATGCTTCTTCTAGATCTTCCTGAAAGATGGGGTAAGAAGAAGAGACAGTGCCTCACTCACCCTGGTTACGCAGAAAGCACTCCTGCCCAGTGATTCTCTCCTACCCCACTTCCTGTAGCAATATCTAATCAAAATTATGGAAAGGTGAAAACTAGAGATCAAAATCCCTCCAAAAACAGTGAGTAGCTGTTAACTTTCCAGACTGTAGCTTTATTTCTAGGACAACAAAAGCAATCACCTTTCCTAGACTGCCTCTGAGATACAGAGATGAAAGTCAGAAGTAGTGGTGGTTCTTAAAAATCTGAAATTTCTAAATGTTTGTCTATGCCTCAACAATGCCCCCCAGGAGGCTTGTGAAAGAAAACAAACCCTCATTCTGACTAGCTGGACTTGAGCAAACAGAGCCTCTGCCTCACTGGGAAGGTACAGAACAAACGAAGACCAAGGCTCACCGCTCCCTTCCTTATGCCAGAGCTTCACTCTCACCATCCTCTGGACTCAAGGACAGACACCAGGATGCCGTGTCAAGAATCCCAGAATGCACCTTGCAGACAGATACAGAGAAGTGCATGGCCCGAGGTCCTCTGGGCAATGTGCCCACCCACTGAGCTGCCTGCTGGCTTTTGAAGGTGACCGTGTGACACAGTGACCCTCCTGGCTATTGGTGTAGCCAGAAAACACTCAGGAAGTAGGCTGACCAGGTCTGTGGGCTCTCTCCTCAGGAAAGCAGGAGGAAGGCGGAGTGAGGGCACGTGTGTCCCTAGAGGTGTGATGTCCCAGGATGCCAGCAACCGAGGAAGAAGTCATCTGATTTCAGCAATCCGGCTTTCATCAGACATGATCTCTGGGCAGGCATACAGGGCAGGCCTCAGAGCATGGGGGAACTGCACAGGGAAAGAATATTATGGCTTCTGTTCCAAAATTGTGGGTTGTGGAAATAGCAGTGTATAATTTCTGCTCTGTAATTTCCCTCTTGCGTTGCTTCATGTCTGAAATGCTGAGTCCCAAGGGAGCAGCTCGTCAGCAAGTTCAAAGTCCCACAATTTGGGGCTGCATTTGTCTTCATTCAAGGCCCAATACTGCAGGGAAGACTGCACAACTGTAACCAACTCCTGAAGGCAGGGAGTCCTTTTCTATGTTTTAACTTACATGCTTTTTTTTTTTACTTAATTATTTTTTACATGCTGTTTTATAAACAGACCATGAAGGACTTAATTATTTTTTTACATGCTATTTTACAAACAGACCATAAAGGGAGAAGAGCTCATTAAGCCTGAGACAAAAGCCCATTGTATAGGTGAGAAAGTTAAGGCTCAGAAAGGCCGATGTCTGAGCTCAGTGCTATATCCACTGTACACTTGACTCAGTCACTGGTAAATTTCTCTCAAGAACACTATGCACCCACATGTACAAATCATGTGTACATATTTCATAAATGTTAAACAGTGTAATAAACAATGTCACGCACTATTTAATAGAGCCAAGTATTATCTTCATTACATCAGTGGATCTCAGAAGAGCAAGCCATGTAGAACAGTAAGTCTGCTTTAATCTCATTTCTGCTTCCCTTTCCTTAATTAAAATAGCACTGCATATGTGCTCTGTGCGCAGACATAGCCATATGCATAGGACCGTCTCCAAGCTTCTGACCACCACGTAGTTAACAATGGCTTCTGCTGTGCGTGGGAAGCTTTCATTCTTTCATTTATTTGGCACTGCTACATGATTTTCAATGAGTGTGCACTGCGTTTGTAATTTAAAAACAATGAGCAAGAAATTATCCTATTTGCCAGTTGCTAGACAGCGAGACAAGTCAAGCGAGAGGAGCGTGTCTCGGCGGGCGTCATCCAAGTCGTCCCCTCCATGGTTCTATGACTTGGGACTCTGACTGTGCCTCGGGTGAGGAACCTGAGGCTTCGCGGGGCCATGGAAGTGGAGTCCGACGATGCGACTGTGGTACGTGAAGACACCTCAGAGGAAGCCTAGAGAGTCGTATTCTCAGCTGCACCCAGCAGAGAGTCGAGGGAGAGCATCTCTCATCGCGATGCCCGCGGTTTGTCCTGAGCTGCTTCCAAGGGGAAAAGCTGCCCGGCTGTTCAGTCAAGACCTGTGGGCGCCCACCCCTGCCTGCGAGGCCCTTGGCCACGCCCCTTCCCCCCAGGCCTGTCTCCTGGCTCCTCCATCCTTGCCATTCTTGGCAGTGATGCCTTCAAGCAGGAATTCCGTTACAAGCCTGCTTGCTGCTATTCTGGGGCACGCTTTAATATGCACAAGGGCTTGGACCTGATGGGAGAAAGCTGGACACCTCAACATGATGAGAACATTAAAATGCTCCCTCCAGATAAAAACCGCTTCCCCAGCATCCCAGAACCTTTATGCCCATTGCTTCTGGAAGGCCGGAGAATCCAGGACAGGGAGAAAATGTGACGCGGGGGTGTGGGGGGGGACACAGGCACCTCCATAAGCTATGGCCCTCGCACATGACTCTTACGTCCCTGACGGTGATTCCCCTCAGCTGCCCACGTGGCTCACTCCTTCAGCTCTCAATACAAATTGCACACCAGCAAGGCCTTCCCTGACCACCACTCACCGCACAGGGCTCCCTCCCCATGCCTGCTTTGGCCCTCTGCTCCTTCCCCACCTGCGCCTTCACTTCCTCAATTACTGCTCCCAGGACTAAAGGTAAGATCCCTAAAGGAAAAGCTGCTTGGCTCCCAGCTTTGCTCCTAACACCTACGCTGGGGCCTGGCGTGTTATAAATGCAAAGGTGAGGAATGGTAAGAATGAATCCATTGAAGAGGTTAAGAGCCACAGTCTGAAAAAGCACATGGCAGAGGCGAGCGCCCCCTCCCCCAGATATTGCTGGAGTACAGAAACTTTAACTTGAAAGATCAGAAAAGCATCATGCTCCCCCCGTACCCCCTCAGGGCTGCTCTGGATCTGAGGTCACACACAGCATGAATGAGAGGCCTTGGGGAAATAAACATTCAAGGAAGTTGTGCGCCCCTAGAGTTCCGCTCGCTAACACTTGTGCAAAAACAAAGAAGTCCAGCTTGGATGAAAATAGCAGGAAGCTGTCCCCCAAGGACACCTGGTGAGGTCACGCTGCTAGGCTCTGTAGCTTGCTTCTGTGTTTGTACAGTCTTCTGCCTTCTGCTGACTCAAGGAGGCCCGAAACCACATGAAACCACGTCCAGCTCCTGGGAGACATGGGGTCTATTCCTGCAGCATCCAAGGGGCGTGGAACCATAAAAGTCACTTCAGTAGTGGCCCACTTACCGTGGGCCCTGTAAACTCTTCCTTTATGTCACTGCGTTCAGGCTTCACCACTGTTCTGCAACTCTAGGCCTCAGCCAGGAACAAACAGAATCCCAGTCTCATCTCTGGCTTTCTTGCGGTGTGGCCTTATCCAAGGCCTATCCCTCCGTGACTTAGCTTCTATATGTATGCATAAGACTACAACAGTCAGTGTTTCCTCTTCCTACTCTAACATCCTGTGAGCTCTGGGCAAAGTTCTAAAGCTGGATAGAAGGACAGAGGCTCAGATCCTGGGAGCCGTTCCCAAGGGCTTCCCCACAATAGCACCCCCATCATGACTGGGCTGGCCAAAAGAGGCTTACGGCCTAGACCTCCACCCAAGGCACAGAAGGTCATTACAGACACAGGTGGCAATGGAACACTTCAACATAGCTCAAGGCTGGGATTCTAAAGCAGGCCCCTGAGAGAGGCTGTCAAACGCAGACTCCTCCAGGCTCACAGGAAGAAACCGCACAGAAGCAGCCAGCTCCTGAAGGACTGCACCCTCTGAGGACACGGTCAGCCAGGTTGGCTCTAGGAAATGGAAAGAATCATTTCAGAAAGGCAGGAAAAGGCAGGTTTCATCCTGGAGGAGAGGAGCAAAATGCCAGCGGTGCCCATCTTTGGCTTCCCAGGGCTGTCATCCACTGTACCAGCCAGAGACGAAACACAGAAACAAAGCCCCTGCAGGCAACAGCTTCTGAGCTGCACCTTAACTACCCCCCCGAGACACCACTGTCCTCCCTTGCAAGTATAAAAGGAGCCCAAATTTGGAATAAATTACAGTCCCCGTCTTCACCCAAGCTGAGTGGCCATTCCATCCCTCTGGACGTGGGAAGGCCCTGCTCCGTCCCTTTCTTGGCAGTGATGTATCCAATTACTCATCGGCTTCCAGGGGGCTCCGGAGCCTGCCAAGAGCAGATGGGCAGCTCGCCAAGCCATGCACCCTTATCTTTGACATCTATGTCAGAGACAGAAGCATTCTGGTAAAGTCCCTTGGACAAGCAAGGAGAACTTTTACAAGCCAGGCAGCCAGGAATGGCTGAGGAATACACAACAGGCACAGCCCTGCATTGTGTCTACTACCTCCCCAGTGACATGAGCCAAGGCACAGCCACACCACACAGCAAATCGGTGTGGAGGCAGGCATCTCCGAGCCAGGCCACTACCCAAGATGTGTGAGATTAAGTCGGTGGCACTGGATCCACCAAAGCCAGGAGACCTCTAACAGTGCCCTCCTTGGCAAAACCCTGGCTTTCACTGACCCCGGCCAGATGGAACAACTAGCTAGGATCACTCTATTTGCCTCTCTCCTCTCTGCCCTGGTTCTCTAATCGCTTTCACTTCCTGCCCTGTGCTGGGCCAGAGCCGTGAGCCAGCTGCTTCCAGGCTCTTGGCAGTGTAACCTCGCACATGCACGCACCCAGCTGTGTGCTGCTGTGAGCTCCAAGGAGCACCGGAAATGCAGCCCAAGGCAACTGCAGCAAGAAGTGAAGCAGCCCAATAGCTTCACGGCAAACAAGAGACTGGAAATACCCTCTTTGCAGGGTACTCTCAAAGGGACCAAGGATTGAGAGCTTGGAATCACTCCATGGCAGGCCTCAATCCAAACAGCAACACCTGCCTGTGTCCAGCACTGACCTGGAGGTTAACAGTTCTCACCCCGGCAAAGGAATCCACTTACTCATTTTTCTCCAGGTCCAGGATCAGTTCTTGCCCCTCAGCTGTTACCCAGAGCTCAGCCTTGCTGGGATGCTAAAAAGCAAGAAAACAAAGTCAGTTCCCAAAAGCAGGGACTGGGATGGGACCTAGCAGGGACCCACAGGAAGGAAGCGAGGAAAGGTCAATTGCATTTCCAGCCCAGGCCCAGACAGCCTCCGTCCCAGGCTGACCCCAATCCTTCCCCCATCTGCTTTCTCCTGAGAAGCAAAGGGTGGGAACTCCAGGCTGAGGTGTGGTGGGAAGGCAGGCCCACAGGCTGGGACGGGGAAGCAGAAGATGTGACTTCCAACAGCGAGTTTCCCAAGAGTCAGACTGGGTTTAAGGACCAGCTCTGACACCTGCTCTTTGTGAACCTGGACCCAATACCAACCCTCACTCCAACTTCATTTCCTCCTTTATAATAAAAAGACAATAATAAGCACCTTAGGAGGATTTCACAAGGATTAAATGAGATAATGAACGTATGCAAAGCACCCCTGTGCCCCGTCACCCTCTCAGCACACTGGTGGGCTCCCTTGATGGCAGGATCTTATTTTCTTTCCACTTTGAATTTGGAAACCTCATCAGCTCAGAAATGGCAACAAAAAGCATCTCAAAGAGAGGATTCAGATGCCCAAAAAGTAGACCCACTTTACACATGAGCAGTTTGCTAGTAGCCACAGCTATGACCTCTCCACAGAAGAACTTTTAAGATGCAGGAATGGCCAGCGGAGTGTGAGAAATCTGTTCACCATCGCAGGTAAGTCACACACCCCATCCTCCAAAACACAACCACATAAAGGAGACACCTTAAGTACAGTCAAAGTGACAAAGATGATTTAAAACCATAAATCAGAATGCAATGGAGGGTCTGGGGAAATAGCTTTGGGGCACAAGTGCCTGCTTGGCAAGTGCAAGGTTGTGAGTTCCAACCCCGGTCCTACAAAAAATAAAATAAAAAACTTCTAAAAATGACTTTAAATTTTAAATGATTAAGACAACAGATACAGGTAGCTGGGCTTGGTGGTACACGCGTGTAATCCCAGCACTTGGGAGGCTGAGGCAGGAGGATCAGAGTTTGAGACCAGCCTGGGCTACAAAAGTGAACTCAAGGCCAGCCTGAACTGCATAGCAAGACCCTGTCTCAAAAAGACAAAAAAAGAAAAAAAAAAAAAAGACAATAGATAAGTATTAGATAAAATGGGTGTGGTAGCCCACACCTATAATCCCAGTAGTTGGGAGGCTGAGGCAGGATTGCCATGAGTTCAAGACCAATCTGAGCTAAACAGTGAGTTCAAGACCAGCCTGAACTACACGGCAAGACCCTCTACCCCAGTGAGTAAATATTAGATAATAAAAACTCAAAAAATGTAACACTATATTTTTATATTTAAAGGGAAAAATGTACAGAGAAATAAATTCAATGTTATATAGTTACTCTAGGTAGTAGGAATATAAAGTAGCTGTATCTTGTTTTGCACACATTTCTACATTTTTGTAATTGTTTTTTATAGTGTATGAAAAGTACCTTTATCTCTTTTTACTTTATTACTGTGGAAACTTTCAAGTAAATTTAAACACCAGTTCAGCCAGGTGTGGTGACGCACGCCTGTAATCCCAGCACTCGGGGAGGCAGGAGGATTGGTGCGAGTTCGAGACCAGCCTGGGCTACAAAAGTGAGCTCAAGGCCAGCCTCAACTGTATAATGAGACCCTGTCTCAAAAAGACAGAAAGAAAGAAAGAAAGAAAGAAAGAAAGCCAATTCATGATAAGCCTGTTAATTTAAGTCAAAGCTATCAAACTTCTTTTAAAGGAAGCCATCATTCACCTTAGAACACTGACAAATTTAAAACAGCCCAGATTCTTCGCTGTGTGTTAAATAAGATTTCTCTAGCTGGGAAGCAAGGAAGTGGCACATTCCTAACCTCCTTTCAGTCCACAGGAGTCCTGCTGGGGTGCAGCATCAACTGTTTTTAAGGCTGACTTCAAAGCTTACCCATAGCTGGTTCTGGCCTCTCTGGGAAGGAGGTCATCTGCTCCGCCTACACTGCCAGGGCCGCCTTCCTAAGCATGTGCCTTCTCTTACCTGCTGCCGGCCACACCCACCAGGGCCTGAGCATCGCTGAGACCTTCAGGCCCCGGGAGCATGCAGACAAGAACTGAGCTTTCCAAGCAGGAGCTCCTGGGTGGCCCTGCCTGCTCCCTAGCTGGCTGGCCCTGTTCCCCAGTCCTCAGAAGGAACATTCCAAAGCCATCCTAGCATGAAGCTGGTAAGATAGTATCGTGGTCACTGTCACTAGGAGCTGCATGAGTGGTTTCTGATACCCTGCTTTAGCGCTGCCAACACCTCCTCTAGTCATGGTTCTTTGTACTTCCTCTGAGGAGTTCTGCAGCAAGGGCCTTGCCTGGTCACACCAAGCCCCAAGGACGCAGCCCCCAGGGCATCTCAGAAAAAGCGCACAGCTGAGCTGCAGCAATGTCTTTATCTGTGAGGGAGGCAGCCCTGTGACAGCCCACATATCAAAGTGCTGTCACCCAGCCCCCTAAGGGACTGGCTACAACATGAATATTAATTCTACTACTTTTTACAAGAATGATCCCCAAAACAATTCCTTGTGTTCTAGAAGATGACCTGACTCTATTATTTAAAGGAAGTCACACATTCCTTGCTTCCAGAGGATGACACAAATAAAAGCTAAAGTGCATTTTAAGGGTCTAGGGGCTTCCAGTTCTACTCAGCAGCTTTCTTTTGTAACTCCAACTCTGGCTTAGGAAAGAGTAACCCACTGCTCATCCATCCCTTGCAAAGGGTGAAAAGTCTTTTCTTTCTTGGACTAGATTAAATAAATAGTTCCATAGGTACAGGAAATCTGTCCTGTACCTCTGCATTTCCTTAAAGCCTAAGATTTAATAAGCTATGTTTAACTCATATTTAGTAAGTAAATTCATTACATAATTGAGAAGAATTCCAGCATGCTCACTCTCTCTCCCTCTCCCGTCTCTCTCTCTGTCTCTCTCTGTCTCTCTGTGTCTATCTTTGTCTCTCTCCCTGTCTCTCTGTCTCTCACTCTTTCTCTCTCTCATTCAGCAAATATTTACGGCACCAGGCACTGAGGTGCTGAGTACGCCTATAGAATACAATGACCCATGCTCTGAGCAGACAATCACTGGGAACAAAGACAGGATCTAGTCCACCACTTTGTTTCTCTGGCCCTTCCTGAGGATGCCCGGCATCCCACATCTGGAGGGAACAAAGAAGCCTCTATAAAAAGTACCAGATTCATTCCTTAGGCAATAGTGGTAAGTTAAAATATCCAAGATCTAATTCTTTAAAATAATCTGCTCTGGCATGGCCATCTATTAATCTGTCTAGACTTTTCCTGAAGTTATTTTCAGCCTTTACTTGATAAAGTGAGTTCCATGTATTTATTGCCTTCACAAGGAAATCCCCTTGCTTTCTCCATCCTGCAATTTTCTGTGTAGGTTCCCTTAGTAAACCCAAGTTGGATTGTTTGGGGATTTGTCTGCATTACTCTTATCTTAAAGAATTCTGAGCATTTCTCCTCTCCATTCATCCTTCCAGGCTCAATGGCCATGCTATCTGAAGTCTCTCTTGACATAGCTCCTGCTATAACCTTGCTCCTATAAAAAGCCAATAAATCACAGGCCATTTGAACCCAAAGAGCCCTTTGACACCAGGCCCTCGCCCCAGCTGTCTTCATCCCAGTGCTCTCTAAGATCCATTTTATAAATGAATAAAAAACTCCAGTTATTTTTTTTTTAAACTCCAGTTATTTAGAAAGCAGAAGGTCACAGAGCGTGCCAACACTCGCTTCTCCTTTTCTAGCCTCACTTGAGCAGCAAAAAACAAGAACTAGAAAGAAAATCCTAGTCACGCACAGCTCCCTGTTACAACAACAGAACAATGTTTTTAATTTTGTTGCTTGGTAAAAAGCCTACGTATTTTTCTGGTGTTCTGGCCCAAGAAGTCTATAGCATTTTAAGATACGCTAAAGATAATTTAGATTATCCTTGCTGTCTCCAAATACATTATCCTAACAACAAAATGAAGCATATATTGTTATTAAAGACAATATTTAAGCCGGGCGTGGTGGCTCACGCCTGTAATCCCAGCACTGGGAGGCTGAGGCAGGAGGATTGGTGCGAGTTCGAGACCAGCCTGGGCTACAAAAGTGAGCTCAAGGCCAGCCTCAACTGCATAGCAAGACCCTGTCTCAAAAAGACAAAAAAAAAAAAAAAAAAGACAATATTTAATAAATTCCAATCAAAATTGATTTTTGTGACACCATCACCTTTGTGATTAGTCTGGATGATCGTGTGTTTTCATTTTCTCAACCCGACAGCATTGGGAAATGTTCTAGATGTTCATACGCTGAAGGAAACCCCATCTGAGGTATCAAAACCAGCTAAAGAGGATAGAGCAAGCCAGAAACAGAACTACCAGAGACATCCAGGCCTCTGGGAAAGCCAGGAAAGGGAGACCCAATCCTTAGAAACTCCGGTTGTTAATTCTGGCCTCCGAAAAGGGCATCTTGGGTCTTACCTTTTCACTCATGGGGCTTTCTGTAGTCTTCCACTGAGGTATTATGAGTTCATGCTGTGGCCAGGGGCTGCCTTCCTCATTTCCTCCTGCCAATACAAAACATGCACCACAGTCATCCCAGATCTCCACTCATGGCTAAGCTATGCACCCGCTTTCTGCGACAACTACTGTCTCCGGCAAGAACTGCCCACAGGATCATCCCATGACCAGTGTGCTTCCAGGCACTGGGGGCCTACAATGGGCCACCAACACAACATCCTTCCAGGTGCTGGTGATAGACTGTAAGTGGGACAAACAAGTCCTCATACTTGCCAAGCTTTCCTTCAGTGGTGACAGAGAAAAAATCAACACACATTCTTAGGTGATGCTAAATGCCCTGAAAAAAGTGAGATAGGACTTTAGTAAGCAGCAGAGGATGCCTATTCTGAGGCGTGACGAGGAGCAAAGATGACGCACGCACAGGACCTAAGGGCCCAGCAGAAGGTGCCATGCAAGGACCTGGGGGAAGCACACTCAGGGAAGAGTGATCAGAGGGCAATGCTGAGCCCAAGGGGACATGGCCTAACAAATAAGCAGAAGGCAGAGCTAGCCAGGATCAAGCAAGCGGGAGAGAAAGTCGGGAAGAAATGGGGTCAACAGGACAGCCCTGGTCTGATAATGCAGAAGCCGTGAAAGTGTCTGGATTGTATTATAAATAGACCTGGAAGGCATTGCACATCTAAATGCGGGGTAATATGATCTGCAGCAGGTTGAGTGGAGAATGGGGGAGGGTGGAGGGAGAGAATGGAAAGCAGGAAGGGGAGGCTGCAAATGTACAGGGGCCCTGATGAGGCGGGACAGTGGCTCAGACTAGAATGACATCAGCAGAGAGCAGGAGAGTAGTGGAATAGGGGTATACAATGCAGATTCAGCTCCCAGAGAGCTCAGTTTTTCATTGATGATGATGCCCAGCGTCCATGCCACACGTTCCTGGAGAACAGTGTGAAGCTGCTTCCTAACCTGTAAGGCATCGCCACATTCACATGAGGTTCCTAATGGCAAGTGTGCATCTGTGTTTCCCTCCCTGGGCCCCAAACCACTTTCCCCATCCGGATCTCCATTCTCATGGCAACCTGGGAAAATAGGGAGTAGCACTTCTATTGTACAAGAAAGGGAATTAAAACCACAGAAGGTAAACAAACAAAGGTTCTGAAACAAGAAATAAAATAAAATTAAATAAATAAATAAATAAATAAATAAATAAATAAAAAGTTCTTTAAAAAAAAAAAAACACAGAAGGAACTTGTTCAAGATGGGGCAGACTACAAGCACTGGTTGCAGACTGTCTTAATAAAATGAGAATTTCCTAAGACCAAGCAAACCAGCCTCCATAAGAACCAACCTGAAGGACTTATGGGGTTGCTTCTGAGCAGCCCAAATTCTATTTCTTCTAAACCACAGACAACCGTCACACTGAACACAATAGGTGGTACAAAAGATGGCTGTAGTTATTCTGCTAAATTGCTACGAGTACAACTGATTATTAACTTTCCTTTAGATTACTGATATAGGCATTTGACATAAAAATACAGCCTAAAGACAATCACACTAGATTAATATTCATAAGTTGGTAAAATCCCCAAAGCAATGCATTTATTTATCTACCGCATGTCTTGCATGCTTTCTATACATAGAGTACTACACTAGGGGCTTAATGGTCTTGGGGGAGCAAGACAGGCATGGTCCCTGTCCTCGAGGCTCTGACAAGTCTAGATTCTTCTAACAAAAAGGAAATTATATAATAGTGGAATATTTAAAGAAATGAAATGGAGTGATCAAGTAAAAAATACATAAGTAATCTAAAGGCTGAACAATGGAGGATCAGGTAGTACATTTGTTTCTTGGAAATAGACACGTAGGATGTCTTTTTTTTTTTTTTTTTTTTTTTTTTTGTCTTTTTGAGACAGGGTCTCAGTATGCAGTTCAGGCTGGCCTTGAGCTCACTTTTGTAGCCCAGGCTGGTCTCAAACTCACACCAATCCCCCTCCCTCAGCCTCCCGAGGGCTGGGATTACAGGCGTGCGCCACCACGCCCGGAAGGATGTCTTTTCAGTGCCATATTTACAGTACTGTTTAACAGACTTCCTGTGGGCTACTGGCTTATCTGAGAGAATGCCCCGTTGGCTTTTTGTGTACTACTGATTGAAAGTCGCTATTCTGTGAAGTCCTATTAACTGTAGATTTCTAGAGGACAGAGATGAAAACTATTTCAGTGTAATAGAAAGATGACAGAGAATAGCATCGTTTGCCCGCCACCACCACTTCTGTCTGACTTGGCCACAAGAGTTCAGGTCTTTCACCAGTACTCGCTCTGTCTGGTCCTGTTCCCTTAACCCTCCTTTCAACCAGCGCTGCCATTCCGATGGCTACCGCATCAATGAAGCGAGTGAATCTTCGCCACATTTTTGAGTCAAGATTTTAACCTTTGAACAGCCTACTTGTGCAGCTTCTTGATGGATTTTTAAGAGCTGTTAAGACCAAAGGTATAGAGAATGTAATAACTTGGGAAATGCTTACCACGCGAAGGTCAGTACGCACGGTACAAAACTACACCTAGGGCATGTTTCCAATGTGTTAAGGTATATTTACAGAAACACAAGAAGAGGGGCAAAAACCCAAAATATTAATAGCAGCCATGGACTTAGGGATTGTGGGCACTTCTGCTTCTTTTCCACTTTTCATTATCTGCAGCCACCCCTCCCCTCCCCAGTGTCCCTGGGGACTCCCAGTCGAGCAGTAACTCACTTTCCTTGCCTTTCTTCATGCTTTTCTCCTACACATGAACTCGGACCTCCTACCAGATTCTACAGAGATGACTAGAACCTAGGTCCCTCAAACACAGGCTACGGGAGAAAAGCTACCTTCCCCGGGGCTATGCCTCGGTTTCCCTTTCAGGAGGAACCGGGAAGTCCGGGAGGTCAAGGCTCCTCTCGCCCTCCGCGGCCCGGGATGTCCTGCGGTGCCTCCACCCCGCCCAGCTCGCTTGCTTTGAAAACGCTGACTGTATGTCCCCTGAGTAGCGGTCTGAAGTCAGCGCAGCCGGTTCGCGGCCCCGCAGAGACTGAGATTTCTGGGATGACAATGACAGAGCCCGGGCACCGCCCCAGGGACCGTTCCATACACAGAATTGGCGGGCAGCCCCGCAGGATGGGCCCTGGAGACAGGGGCGTCTGGAAACCAGGCGCGACATCAGCCGGCTTCCGAGCAGCTTGGGCCCCAGTCCCTGCGCTGCTCCAGAGCAGCGAGGCCGGAGCGGGCAGATGCCTGAGGTACGGAGAGCAACCTCCGGCTTCCGGCGCTGCGCGGACCTCCCTCGCGGGATGGCTCTGCGCAAAAACCTCTTCTCTTTTGCGGACTTTGCTTTCCTCACAGACTCACGGATGCGTTGGCCCGGATCTTTAAGTAGAGAGTCCAGGCCACTCGGAGCTCCGAGGTGCCGAGGTGGAGATGCCCACTGAGCCACCCTGCTACCGCCCGCGCCGCCTCCGGGGAAGCGTGTTTCCCACCCGCCGGCGCGCAGCCGGGAGCGCGACCAGGAGCGCGGCCCCGGGAGGCGCTCCCTAGGGCGCTGGGGATGCTCTGGGCGCCGGCGCAGGGAAGCTGCGGAGGATGGGGGAAGCGGAGCGGAGGGGAGCGACCGTGAGAACGGGAGCTGGCGCAACCAGCGGCTAAGAGAAGAGCGGAAAAAAGGGCGGCTCGGGAGGGGGCGGCAGCTGGCGAGGGACGGGCGGCTCTCGGCGTCCTCTAAAGTCCCCAGACTGCCACAGCTTCCCTTCACGCGCGACGCGGGAACAAAGCCCAGGCTGCGGGGCCCGGAGCAGCCACAGTGCAGGCCACGGAGAGCAGGATCTGGTCCCGCTTGGGTCCTGGGCCACCATGCCCACCTCCCCAGTCCCCGGCGCCCGACCCCTGCACTTACTTCGCGGCCAGCCGGGCTCCCGCACCGCCAGCGGCCGCAGGGGCTGCAGGGCGAGCACCAGCAAGCACAGCCGGGCGGCGCCGGCGCCCCCGGGCATCCTGGCTCCCCTCGCTAGGTTCACAAGCCCGGTGCCATGCCCGCCCCGGCCCGACCGCGGGGGTCGAGCGTCTGCAGCCCTTGGCCGCCTAAAGAGCTAGGCGGCTCGGCTCCCCGCCCAATGCCGAGACGCCCCGCCCCGCCACTGGGCTGGGCCTGGGGACGGAGGAGGAGAGGGGGCTGAAAGACTCGTCCTAGGAGCAGTGATAGAAACCCCTGTAGGGCAGCCACTCCGGAGACCCAGACGGCTCTGGTGACCGAGAACTGGCGGGAAAGGGGCTCCCGGGCAATGGGAGGGAGAGTCGCCGGTGGAGGTGACCTGGAGGGAGGACCGGGTTCCTACGAGTTAAACAGGACCCTTCCTGCGTGAGGGCCACTTTACTGTGTCTTCCTGGCTATCAGGCCACTCGCCATCCCCCCAGGGCGCCCCACATTTGGAGACAGGCGGGAAAGAGTTAACCCAACCCCCAGTCACAAAGCTCTAAGTGCTATATGGAGTTGTGTGTTTTTAAAAGCAGGATAATAATCCCAGAGCCATTCCTTCTGTCTGGGAGGCGGGAGGAGCAGAGAAGATGGGAATCCCAGGAGAGGGGACAGCTGGGCTTAGCAGCGCCGGAAGGGAACGCTAAGGGAAGAACCAGCCTGGACAGACCCGGAGCGAGCAAGCGGCTGAGTGGGTGGAAAACCGGAATTCCAGGGCAGTTAGGGTTCAGGGTTTGAGATGGAAACGGTAGGCGCGACCTGGGAGGAGTAAGACTGCCATTTACTGTGCACTTACTATCTCTAGAACAAGACAATTAGGATGCCTTCTCTAGCTGCATAACAAAATGTCTTTTTTATATATATTACATTTAAAAAGAAATAACAATGTGACAGTTTTAAAACGTTAGTACTACATTCCCAATATTTGATACAGTGCATATTGTTGTCCTGATAGTAGTTATACATAGCACAGGGTGTAGACATGATAATTTTTCCAACCATTATTGGTACAAAAAATTTCTTCTCATTGAACTAAGAGAAAGTAGTTGTATACATAATCCAGTATTCCATAATCACAATGGATTATTGGCAGAAGTGTCAATGTTGGAAGTTATTGATTTAAATCTTACAGCTCAGCATACTAATCTAGCTTTACATTTTATGCCTTGTGGTGAAACTTTTCTGCTGGGCTGTGTCTTAAGGAGTGACTTATTGTCACACGGTGCCAGAAGCCAGAAGTCCGAGACCCAGGTGTCACTAGGGTTGGTTCTTGTGAGCCCTGTCCTCCTGGCCTGTAGGTGACTGTCCCTCACTGTGTCCTCATGTGGCTTTTTCTCTGTGTGCAGATAACACACTTCTGTTGCATGGAACAGACCCTTACCTTGTGACCTCCTCTAACCTGTATTATCTCCTCCCAGATCTCTATCCATAAACACAGCCACATTGGAGCCTAGGGTTTCAATATATGAATCTGGGGGAACCGATTTAGTCCTTAACATTCCACTACCCCCCCAAAAAAGAAATTCATGTCCTTCTCACGTGCAAAGTATTTTTGCCTCATCACAAGACCCTCAAAACTTGCTCCAGCATCTGTTCCTAACTCAGTCTCATCTACCTACAGATTTGGCTAAGGCAAGTGTGGATAAGACAAAGGTATGAATCATGCTCAGACTAGCTTTCCTTCCCCCTGTGAAACCCAGTAAGTTATAAGCTTCCAGTTTATAGTCACGGGACACCCCACTATTCCAAAGAGGAGAAATAGAAAAGAATGGGGTGACAGTTCCAGGAGGTCCAAAGCCTAGCAAGGCAAAGACCATTGCTTCCTAGTGCTCCTACAATAAACCTCCCTAGCTCGATGGTCTGCCTTCCAGGTCCACTGGCATGGCACTGTCACCCATGGCTCTAGCAGTGGTTGTGCGCTCACCATTCAACCCGTGAGCACCAGACAGAAAGAGGAGAGGACCTTACCATCTCACATAGTTTGGTGCCCTCTGACCTATGGTAGCCTTCATGTTTCGGAGGTGCCTTCAGGCCCACTCTTTCCTTCTCCTGAAGAACAAAGCAGGCTCACAGGTGAATAGCTCTCTGGTCCTGTCCTACACAACTACAGAGTGCTAAAAGCTTCCTTTATAGTAGCTTGATTCTAATTCCTGTAGTTCAAACGGCTGTGTCTTAACTAATACAATCCCTTCTCTACTCATGACTGCCCCATGGCAACCTTGTAGCATGTCCGTTTAACCACACTTTTGGTGTTCTTTATACTAAACTGAGACATAGCTTCAGTAATTTGCTTTGGAATCTCTGTAGTTAAATACATATGCAAGTTTGTCATGTGGCGATTTATACTTTCCACAAAATGCTACAGCACATTTCAGTCATACCCTTTTCTACTTTGTAACAAGGAGTGCCTTTCCCCTGTTTCTGGTAATATGTTCCTCATTGCCAACTGAGCCCTCATGAGAATCACATTTAGCCTAGGAGGCTTAAGCCTGGGTCCAGGCTTCTTGTTGATACATTTCACCCCTACCTGACCTAGCTATACCCAGTTGTAACATTGGATTGGTCCATTTGGTTGCTGTCCATCTTGCAACACTTTTTGTTTTGTTTTTGGCTGTAATGGGGATTGAAGTCAGGACCCTGTGCTTGCCAGGCAGATGCTTATTCTACTGATCTCTGTCTCTGGTCTCATCTTGCAACTTTTTTTTTTTTTTTGTCTTTTAGAGACAGGGTCTCGCTGTACACTTCAGGCTGGCCTTGAGCTCAGTTTTGTAGCCCAGGCTGGTCTCGAACTCTCACCAATCCTCCTGCCTCAGCCTCCCGAGTGCTGGGATTACAGGTGTGCGCCACCACACCCAGCAATCTTGCAACATTTTAACTAGTCAAAGTTGTACTCAGTCTTCCTCACGGTCTCAATCAAGGAGGTCTGCATTCCCATCCCTTACTTTTCTACTGTAAATTTGTACCCTAGGGTTATAATAACTGGCCTGTGTCTCAGCAACTTTTCCTGAAGGATACAGGAATCACTGTGTTTGCCCACTTAGTATGATGAATAGAAAACCATGACACTTATGCAAAAATATTAAAACAGGACTTGGATACACTTTTATACTATGGCCTAGCCGGTTTTGCATTTGTTTATTCGAGCATCACAGAGGGTCCAACAGACCCACACTACACCAGGACTTTTTTTTTTTTTTTTTTTTTTTTTTTTTGTCTTTTTGAGACAGGGTCTCGCTATGCAGTTGAGGCTGGTCCTGAGCTCACTTTTGTAGCCCAGGCTGGTCTCGAACTTGCACCAATCCTCCTGCCTCAGCCTCCCGAGTGCTGGGATTACAGGCGTGAGCCACCACGCCCGGCACCAGGACTTATTTTTTAAAAGTTGTCTTTTGACTTTTCTAGTAGAAGTAGCTCAGTTCAGTACAATAGTACATGAAAATCAAGATTTGCAAATTTTAAAGGGCATCAAAAGTGAATCATCAGATTACTGGTGCATGAATGATAAAGATAACCCATTATGGTAAAATCGATGCTTTCATTAACAGAAGAGTGTTGGGGGTAGGGGATGATGATGGTGATGAGGACTTTGACCCCAGCCATGCAGCCACAGTTCCTGTGACGGTGAAATGGAGCAAGAGTGGACTGATACAGACACAGGAAATGCAGACCTCCTTGATTGAGATGATAGTTAAAATGTTGCAAGATAGGACCATGGAGAGAGCTCTGTAGAATAAGTACCTGCCTGGCAAGCACAGGGTCCTGACTTCAATCCCCAATACCACCAAAACCAAAACAAAACAAAAATAAAAATGTTGCAAGATGGCCAGCAACCAAATGGACCAATCCAATGTTAGAACTGGGTACAGCTAGGTCAGAGAGGGGTGACATGTATCACACAAAATGCCAGCACTGCTATTCAGTGTTGGAAATTATAACAGAGGAAATGTCCAAAATGCTATGAAAGGCTGAAATGCAAGTAAAATGTTCTCTTTGCGCCAACACCCGTATTTTAAAAAATGTATTTATGGGATCTGGGGAGACAGTCCAGTGGTCTAAGCACCTGCCTGGCAAGTGGCAGGACACAAGTTCAATCCCCCGTAGCACGTGCCATGCTGTCCTGGAAACCCTAGGCATGCTGAGCCAGTCACCAAAACAGGGTGTGTTAGCAAAGACTTGCAATCCCAGTGCTGGGGACGCTGAGACAGGAGGATCACTAGGAGTCTGCACTGCTTAGTGAGACCCTGTAACAAATAAATAAATAAAATTCAAAAATGTATTTATTATGGCACCTCATTGGCTGAACTGAAAGCATTCATAGGTCTGCTGGAGCTAGCACAGATTTGCCATGGTGGCCACAGGAGTGTAGAAGGCTTATGGAAAAGTGACAGGTGAGAATACGGCATCAAAACTTTCGCCTTTGTAGATGTGAAGCTTTATTATCTTTCCACTTAGACATTTATCCTGAGAGCTGGCCAAATAGCTCAGTGGATTAAAGTGCCTACAAGCAGGCACAGGGTCTGGGGTTCGATCCCCAGGCCTGCTGTGCCAACCCTGTCCCCAGGGTGCACTGAGATGGCAACTGAGACTGGGCATGGTGGCACACACCTGTAATGCCAGCTCTTAAGAGGCTGTAAACAAGTGGAATCACTACAAGTCCAATCTAGTAGTGAGATCCTGAACAACCTGTAGACCCTTCCGTAAAAAAAAAAAAAAAAAAAAAAAAAAAAAAAAAAAAAAAAAAAAAAAAAAAATATATATATATATATATATATATATATATATATATATATATATATATCCTCCATCATATCAGGTCCTTATTTGTGTAGCAATAAACTGAATGACATTGGGAACAGCCTTGTTCCATCTCCCAAACTAATCACAGTGTGGCATTTGGTAGTTGGCTATGGATCTCCAACCGATGGGCCATTTGCTGCCAGAGACCGAGTTGACCAGCACAGCAAATTCAAAACAAAGAATTGTGCTGTCTTTGAGTTTCAGAAAGATATAACACTGGGCTTCTATATGGCAAAGAAAAGCAAACTGGCACTGCTGGTGCCAGCATGCCACCACGATGGTGACACTATAGGGAAACCTTGACAAAACTGAAGCTTGAGGTGGAAACTTCCAACAACAAAAGCAAACACGCAGTAGGTGCTGATAAGTTATGTAGCCACTCTGATGTCACCTGAAACACAAAGTACTGGCCAAGAGTTGTGTTTTATCTTATCCTATAGATGTATGGCATAAAATTTTGATTATTCACTAGGAAAATAACAAGTGAAAAATACTACAGATAAATGTTCTTAGAGGATTGGAGCTCCTAAGAGTTTATTCTCTCTCTCTCTCTCTCTCTCTCTCTCTCTCTCTCTCTCTCTGTCTGTCTGTCTGTCTTTCTGAGACAGGGTCTCACTATGCAGTTGAGGCTGGCCTTGAGCTCACTTTTGTAGCCCAGGCTGGTCTCGAACTCACAGCAATCCTCCTGCCTCAGCCTCCTAAGTGCTGGGATTACAGGCGTGCGCCACCATGCCCAGCTCTCATAGATCATCCACAACAGAGGAAAAAGAAAATGAATTTGCCAGGGGAACAATGAAAAAAAACATAACAACACTGTAGAGCCCACTGGTGAGCTGACAGGTGAATGGGCGGGGACAGCACCACAAAGGCCTACGAGAAGAACAGGAAAACAAAAGAGATGTCAGCTATGGCCCACCAGAAAGTACAAGAATGCACGATCAGTGTAAGCGATGCTTCGGCATGGAACCCACGGCTGTCATGTGTGAAGATGGCCGTGGGGGACAGGTGAATCATATTTTTGATGTTGCCTTTTGACTTTTGTAAGCAAGTAAACAGCTCATGTGAAAACGTTGGTGTCTACTGTAAGCATGCAGTACACATTTGGTATTGTATCTTGTTGGTGCCCTATTTCCTTGCCAAGTGTACTGTGTGTGGTACAATACAGTAAGAGGCTCCTGACAAGACAGGAAGAGAAGAGAGGTACCAAGACTGCCACACAGGAAAGGAAAGCTGAGCTCAGGTGCCATCAGTGTGAGATGCATGCATGGAGCACGCAGTTGTCATGTGTGAAGAATGCCTTGGATGGGACAGTGGCAATGAAGCTTTTTTTTAAAGGTACAGTTCTACTGGTATTTTCATTTGAGCTCATATAGGAATTTATTTCTTTTTAAAAAATTTTTGTTTATTTGGGGCCAGGGAGATAGCTCCGTGGTATAAGTGCTTGCCTGGCAAGTGCAAAGTCGTGAATTCAAACCACAGTCCCACAAAAAAAAAAAAAAAAAAAAAAAAAAAATTATTCATGTATTTTATGTTATGGCCACCTCAGCCTGACCTGGAGATGCAGCATGTGGTGCCAGATATCAAACTGCAGTCTTTGCAGTTGCCTAAGCTTGCCTAAGCAGGCATTTTAGACCACTGAGCTATCTCAGTGGCCCAGGAATTTATTTTTGACATCATCTTTTAGGTTTTATAAGCTAGTACAGGCTGATATAAAATTGTTGATTTCTACTCTAATGCATAATACATAATAAGAATTTAATAATTCATTTTATTAATATTTTATGTTCCTGTTAAATCAAACACTGTATAATATAGTAAGAACTTCCAGACAAAACAGCAAGACCAATGAGCTGTCAAGTATGTCTTACAACAGGGCCAGGAAAGCTACAGACATGCTGCTGGGGTAAGCGACTCGTGCGTATGGAAGGTGCTGCTGTCAGTGTGCACCCTGCCATAAGAGTGACTGTTGAAATAAAGATGTGAGGCTGAGGCAGGAGGATCAGTGTGACTTCGAGACCAGCCTGGGCTACAAAAATGAGCTCAAGGCTAGCCTGAACTGCAAAGCGAGACCCTGTCTCAAAAAGACAAAAAAAAAAAAAAAAAAAAAAAAAAAAAAAAAAAAAAAAAAAAA
>PVJA010034037.1:0-22851 GCA_004027025.1 Myocastor coypus | reverse complement strand
CTCCTGCCTCAGCCTCCCGAGTGCTGGGATTACAGGCATGTGCCACCACACCCGGCTAGGCTACAGCTTTAAATGTATTTAAGTGCTCTACTGGTAGTTCATTTCAGGTCTATTTAGATAGCGTTTTTTTCCTGCCCTCCGGCCAGTCAAAAGGTTTTAGGAAAATAGAAACCTTTTTTTTTTTTTTTTTTCAATAAAACATTTTAGGGCATGGCATTTTAGTAAAAATAGAAAACCAATGTGAACATGATTTCAAATCCCACAGGGACTTAGCATCTCTCTCATTACTTGTGGCTGAACTGAAGTTTTTCTTATTTCTGTAGTCTAGATTTCTTCAGTGAGCTTCAGTGAGAAATGAACACATTAAAATTATAGTTAAAATGAACAGTTTTCACTGGATGTTAGCAGTATTCTATCTGGGGGAGGCCAAAGGTAAAAAAGAAAGTCCAAAAGTGGAAAATTGTTCAGAGGCCTTCTGGGGGGCATCTGGGTGCCTGGCAGTACCCCGATGATGTATGTGTGGAAGTGCCCCTGCTTAGGAGACTGCTTCTGGGAGGCCCTGCTTATCTTGCTGCCTTCCTGCTTCTGGTGGCTGACAGGACTCAGTGTCTGTGGTGGCTATTTCCTTTTCAGATAGATACATGAAAAGGTTCGTGACGTCGTCTGCCTGTTAGCGTCACCAGGTTTCTGAAAACCTCCTCCTGATGGGGTTCTGCTTGAGGTAGACTGAGGCCTGGATGTGGGAGCTTTGCAGAAGCTGTTTGTGGGGAGTCTTGAGTTAGAGGGTCACTGGGGTGCTCCTTGTGGCCCAGTGGACTGGGCTCCAGGGGGAGAGGATCCTGCCTTGTGCTCAGCAGGCGGGAAAGGCTCAGCGCCTCCTGTGGGACGAATGAGTTTGTTGTGGTGCACAGGAAGGTTGGACAGAGGCTTAGCTTGGGGTCTGTGCTGGTGGGGACAGTGGGCTGTGGTGTCCTGTGCAGAGGCTCCAGGGCAAGCTCCCTGTGAGTGTCCTTGTGAGACAAGGCAGCCTAGAACTTTGGGTGTAGGAATTTATCAGGAGTGTGTGTGTGTGTGTGTGTGTGTGTGTGTGTGTGAATGTTCCTATGAAGGTGGAAGTGGGTGGCATTTGAGAACACTACCACAAGGTCTTCCAGAGCCCTGGCTGAGTGACAGGTCCCTCGATTCTCTGTCCACGTAGTCAACATCCAGACAGGCACCTGTTTGATGCCTTACCCAGGGGAGAGGCTCGGGGTATAAACTGGATGGCATTAGCTTTCCCTTGAGGGGCAGAGATTGTATGGGGAGGCTCGTCTGAGGGCCTGAGGTGGCTGGAAAAAGTGGGTGTGATCCAATCTGGCCATGCTCTGGGGCTGCCCACCCCCGGGTGACGAGGGGTGATTAAAGGAGTCCAGAATCCCTAGTGAGTACAGCACAGTCAGGCTTATCTGAGGAAATCCTTTAGGAGGTGTGATCTTTGGGTCCATAGAGAACATGAATTCGTGCTTGGGAAGACCAGAAAGGACGTGATTCTCAGAGATGTGAAGATAAGAAACGTTGAAATTGGAGAAGGGTAGAGGGAGTGACTTGTTTGAGACAAATTTTTGGGAGGGCACACGGGGGCCACGTGATACTGAACAGCTCTCTCAGATGTGGGGGTTGGCACCTTTTGCTGTCTCTGCTACCAACTGTGTAAGTCCCTGAGTTGCTGAGACCCTCTGACAAGGAGCTCCTGGAGTCACACGTAGTGCATTTTCAAGTGTTTCATGAGCTGTGGTAATGGCTCCAGGGACACGAAGGGAAACCGCTTCAGTTGGGTGTGGCAGCATGAGCCTCTAATCCCAGCACTCTGTGATGCGGAGTGGTGAGGAGCTCAGGTTCCAGCTCAGCCAGGGCAGCAGAGCAATTTAACAAGACCTGACCTAAAATAATTTTAACAAGGTCTGGGCATTTAGCTCAGTTGGAGGCTATGGATTCAAGCCTTAGTGCTAGGGTGGAGCAAAATTTTGCTAAAAGTACAAAAGTCTAAGTGCTGGGGAAACAGCTCCGTGGCACAAGTGCCTTTCCTGGCAAGCGCAAGGTCCTGAGTTTGAACCTCAGTCCCACAAACAAAAACAAACAAATAAACAAGGTCTAGACCATTGATGATGAGCTTTGACTGATAGGAAGGTAAGTAGAATCCAGGAACAGAAAATTGTTTTAGTCACTTTTCTTGTTACTGAGGGGCCTTGGGGTTAGCTCAGTTGTTTAAGCACCTGCTTGGGTAAACCCTGTTGGGCAGAGGGGACAGCAGTTGGATCCCCAGCTCTACCTGCCATTCTAGACCCTCCCTTGAGGCTTGCCTGAGGCTGCCTGCATCAGCCCAAGGTGGGGGGAAATGTCATTCTCAACTTTTCTTGTTACTGAGACAAAATGCTCAATGCGCATGGGATAAAGGAGGAAAAGTTGGGGGCTGGGGAGATAGCTCTGTGGCACAAGTGCCTGCTGGGTGAACTCTGGTCCTTAAAAAGAAAAGGAGGAGAAGTTTATTTCAGCTGACAGTGTGTAGCAGTTTCAGTCCCTAATCAGCTGGCTGCAAGGTGGGAAGCGTGGCAGAGGGGCATCCAGGGCAGAAGACAGCCCATGGCATCGCAGGCAGGAGGCAGCACAGCAGCCAGCAGCAAGCCTCCCTCCCCATTTTATCCCATCGGAGCCACCAGCCTTTAGGACGGGCCCCTCCAAAACCCACGTGGGCCTTTCTGTTATCCACAGCAGAATGACTCTACACCAATCCAAGGACTGCTTTCCTACCATAAACCCTTAGTCCCATCTGTCAACTTCAGAGTGCCCCACCTAGGAGCGCAGGTGGTTTTGGAGGGACATTTATATTCAAGTCATGGCAGAAATCAGATATTTTGCTCATGGTGCTACTTCAAGATGTGTAAACTGTGCGTCCCACTGTCTTTCTGGCATGCTTTTCTTTGGCAGGACCTGAAAGGCACACACGTGCGGCCAGATTAGGGTCCTGCGTGTTTTCTCTGGCTCTTCCTCGGATGGTACCAGGTGCTTCCTCCTCTGACCCGAGAGTCAGATGCAATCTGGCCACTGAGGCTCCCACACTCCTGCCCCAATACTTTGACCTTAATTTGCACAGTCCAGTGATCAGGCAACTCGAGTGTTTTTTCCCCACCGAGGTACGGCAGAACTTTCATTGTTTGGGAGAGGAAGATGAGTCATAGCCTAGTTTTACAAATGTGTTGCAGTGACATGGTGGCGGAGGACCGCAGGGACATAGGTCAAGCTTGTGGTCTGCACCAGAGAATTGAGGTGTGGATTGTGCTCTGGGCAGGGACTGGTGCCGGGCACTAAGACTCTGGTCATCACTGTCTTGTCAAAGGAGCATTTTATCATTATCTGTCTGTCTGTCTATTTTTTGTGCAAGGTCTCACTACGCAGCTTAGACTCATAGTGATCCTCCTGTTTTTGCCTTCCTAGTGCTGGATTACAGGGATGTACTACCACGCCCGGATTCAATCCATCAAGGCTGAGCTCGCACTGGGGGGCAGGGCTGGCATGACATGCCATTCCTTAAGTAAAAAAAAAAAAAAAAAAAAAAAAAATCACAAAAATCAAAGCAGAGTGGAGATTATACAGACTAGTAGAGAATCTATCATTCTGTTACTGGATTCCAGAGTTCTGTAGAGTCTTTCTAGGTCCTTGGTGTCCTGAACAAGTAATTGAATAAGATGAATGGAAAGGATAGGGAGATCTTGATGTATTAAAGGTAGGACAAGAAGTGCGCTCTGTAGTGTGAGAGCGGGCCATGTAGGCAGCTCAGGGAGGCCACGAGGTTAATGACTGAGGCTGTGAGGCTGATGTTAGGTTTTGTCCTTCAACAAATCTGCTTAAGGGACAGGGAGATAGCTCAGTGGCTTGAGTACCTGCCTGGCAAGCACGAGGTCCTGAATTTGATCCCTGATTAAAAAAAAAAAAATCGATTTCCAGTACCACATACCATACAGGGCTTGGAACCTGAAATGCACCTCACTGGCCACCAAAACTGGGCGTTATGATGCATGATTATAATCCCAACACTGGGGAGGCTGAGACTGGAGGATCGCTACAAGTCTGAGCTGCATAGTGAGACCCTGTGTCAAATAAAGAAAGATTTTTTTAAAAAAGGACTCTGTTTGATTTTGTACCAGAAAAACAGTGCTTCTGTGCAGAGAGCACTTGCTCTGCACAGGTCGTGGATGCTGTGACTGACAGGTCGCGCCTGCTCGCGTAGCCTGCTGGGGTCACCCCCCTGTGTTAGTGATTGATTCCCTTTTTAGAAGGAGGCCTGATGTTGCATGCCTGTAATCCTAGAGCTTGGGAGGTTGAGGCAGGAGAATTGCTGAGTTTGAGGCCAATCTGGGTTCCATAGTGAGACCTTCTTTCAAAAATAACAAACAAAAAACCAAACGAAAAATACTTGTGTACCTATGTAGTGGCTCATGATTACTATTGAATTGCCGTACACAAAGGGAGAGTAAAAGGAATAGATTAATGTTGGAACTGTTTTGGGGATGAACTTCAATTCATATTTATTGGCTCTTTGGATAAATTCTTCAGCACATCCACTTTTTATTGTTTCCTGTTTTGTTCTGTGGTTCACATCTCAGATTTTTATTTTTTTAAAATTTTTATCATTTTATGTATTTGGCATAGGGTCACACTATGCAGCTTGCACTCAGTGATCCTCCTGTCTCAGCCTCCCCAGCGCTGGGACAACAGGTGTGTGCCACCACGCCCAGCCCCAGTAGCTTCCCAGACTTGGTGGCTGCTCAGCACGCCCGAGGGCCAAATCGGCACTGTACTGGGGATCAAACTCTGGTCCCTGTGCTTGTCTAAGCAGGCACTTAGTCTGCTGAGCTATCTTGGCATCCCTACATCTCTGACCTTTATTTATTTTTAAATTTTATTTATGTATTTTTTTCTTGTTTCAGAACCTTTATTTGTTTATTCACTCATTTTTATGGCCAGCTCAGCCCGCCCCAAGGGCAGGGCTGGCGCAACATGTGGTACCGGGGATCGAACCGTGGTCCCAGAAGCCGCCCAAGCTTTCCCAAACTGAGCCATCCCACCGGGCCCCATCTCTGACTTTTAAACTATAATGATTCTAAAGGAAATTTCTTGAAAAAAAAAAAAAAAATGCTGGGAGGTTGCTTATGAACTACTTTTTTGTATTTCTTTTGAAGTTTTCTTTTTGGTCTTTTTTGAGTCAGGTTCTCATTGTGTAGTTCAGGCTGGCCTTGAGCTCACTTTTGTAGCCCAGGCTGGTCTTGAAGTCACACTGATCCTCCTGCCTCAGCCTCTCAAGTGCTAGAATTACAGGTGTGCGCCACCACACCCCGCTTCTTTTAAGTTTTACAATGATTAACTTAAAACTGAAAAGACAGATATTATTTCCTGATCCCTGGGATGGAGTTCTGTGTCTTTGGATTTAGATTTTGTATTTTTGCTTTTGGCTAAACTCCAAGTTACCCTTCTCCCAAACTGCGCAGAGACTAGTAATGATGGAGGTGCTCTCTCTCTATTTTACTACATTATTCATACACTGACAAACTACTTTATATGCATGGTAAACCTAGAATTATTTAGAGAAGCATCCATCTTCTATGTATTTTATGGAACATGTCAGAGTTAGCAGAAGAGGCTTTGGCATTAGAGTTAGAATTAAGACCCAGGGCCGGGGAGATGGCTCAGTGGTCTAAAGCAACTGTGGAGGAAAGTTAAGGGAAGTGCTGTGACGGCTCCTCAATCCCTGGCACCACATGCTGCGCACCCCCACCCCAGGGTGGGCGGAGCCAGCCATAACACAAACAAACAAATGAGGTTTAAGAGAAATAAAAAAATATAAATAAAACTCAGCTATGCTACAACTGAGCCTTGGTTTCCTTAATTGAAAAATGGAGCTAGTGCGGCTCATGCTAAAAGTTCATGGATAGAAAGTTGCTTCCAAGTAACGTGGCCACAGCAAGGGAAAAATGATGCTAAGTGGTCTTGATGGTCGAGCCTTTCAAGCTAGTATAAAAATAAGTTGAGGAGATAGCTCATCAGGACAAACAAGCACTAGGTCCTGAGTTCAATCCCTGGTACTTAAAAAAACAACCCAGAACAGTCAATTTAGGTACTAAAGAAGGGTAGGACCTTACTTTAAGTGGCTCCCTGTGTGCTGTTCCACAGAACACATAGCGGTTTGCCCCCGTCCTGCAGTACAGATATGTTAGTGATTTTTTTTCCCACTGAAGCTTCCAGGCTGTCATCCTATGCTGGACCCCTTAGCCGCAGGGTCATTCCATGGCTGGAAGTAGAGAGCCCACGGTATACCCATGGCGTGCAGTTGCTTGCAGGGTTGCCGAAATGTTTTGCTGATTTCCACATTCGCTTTCATTTGTTCAGAAAGGTTTTCGTCATGGCCAAGCAAGTGGGGCCAGCACAGAGAAAGGGTGTGCAGCCTCCCCTCTGGCTAGCTGTGTGCCCCGTGGCATGTTGGCCTTTCCGTATCTTATATAAAAAGCTTTATTTAGTCTGCAGAGTGAATTATTGTTCCAAATTGAGAACTGCTTTACAGTTGGGAGACTTGGTAAATGTCAGCTGAGGGTTGGTGATCTAGGTGCTGCAAGGCCGCCCAGGGCTAGAGGGGAGGGCATGCACCTTGCACACGTTTGGGGGGGGGTGGTGCCCGCATGTCCCCCGGGGAATGCCCAGGCAGGTGGAGATGGGGCCCGCTGTCCATCAGCCAGCTTCCACATCCCTCCTACGTGATGCCCCTCCTCCTGGACGCTGAGCTCCTCCCTGGGAGTCGTCACAGCATTATTATCTCCTGGCTTCTGACCTGGCCTAGTTTCTTGTAGACTTCAGGATTGGCTGGCCTGAATTTTTGCTCGGGCTCCTCAGCAGGTAGCCCCTGCCTGGAGCTGGTAGCTCCCCCACTGCCACCTGGCTCATGTTTTATAGAAGAAACTCCTCACCCCAAAGATTCCTTTTCTTCTGTGATAGTCCAGCCCACTCCTGGCCCACTGCTACCGGCTAGCACCTGTTGGTACTCTAAGAATTGTTTTGTTGCTAGAATTGATTATTAGACCAAATTGTTCGGGATAAAGTGGAAAGAGTATATTTGTTTTTCTTTTTTTGGTGGCAGTAGTTTAAGGGACATTTAGTAATAGGAAAAAAAAATCTTGAGCTGAAAAACCATTATGGTTTATCTTTGTTCATGTGAATTTTTAAAAATATTAATCCCATTCTATCTTTACTCATGAACGTTAAAAAGTAATGGTGTCTTTCATGATAGAATTTTAACCCAGAATCTGGTGCACACTCTGCTCAGGTGCTGAGGAAACTGCTCTCATTTAGTCTTCATGTCCCACTGGCCTTTCTTTACCTCCTCGTCTCTCCATGTCTCCTGTTACATGAGAAGTTGGTTTTTTTATGATAAGAATCTGTTTTTCAGCTAAATGAAATGTGCACTAAAGGAGTCTATGATTGCATTTTGTGTCCTCACTGCATTGGTTTGCAAGGCTGCAAACTGAAAAGTTTCTGTAAGCAGTGAAATCTATTTTTCGATTTTTTTTTTTTTTTTTTGGACCGGGGTTCGAACTCACGACCTTGCACTTGCCCAGCAGGCACTTGTGCCTCGGAGCTATCTCCCCAGCCCAAGCAGTGAAATCTAAATAGAAGCAGAAAGCGTTGTAGTAAATTGGCTTCTTCATTAGTGAACAAAATCGGCATCCCAGTCCCAAGATTTGGATGACAATCGATAATGTTTGCTGGTGTTTTATGATCAATAATTCTACCATAATGGGTATACAATTGGACAAATGAGAGAACTGACTCCCCTGTGGATTTTTAAATTCTCTCCTCTATGTTTTTAGATTAGTGTTCTGTTGTCTGTTCATTTCAATGATGTCGCACGAGTCTATGTATTAGAAGTAAGAAAAAAGTGTAGAAAACACAAGAGCCTCAAGTAGATAATTCCGTGCACATTTATGAAGCACCAGCTGATTTCTGGGATTTGTGATAGTCAGCGGAAATGCTGGAGTGTTTTTTTTTTTTTTTTTTTTTTTAACCTTTGATTTATTTACTACAGAGTCTCATAGTGATCCTCCTGTCTCAGCCTTCCCAGCGCTGGAATTACAGATGTGTACCACCACACCCAATTTTGGTGATCTGCACAGCCTGAGATACTGGGAATGGAACCTGGGCCCTTGCACTTATCAAGGCAGGAGCTTGCACTACTGAGCTCTCTCCTCAGCCCAGTGGTGGAGTGCTTTAAATCTAATGATTCTACTTCCAGTGGCCCCTGGTGGTACACAGAGCTCGGGAGGGACCTTTGCTCTGCAGAGTGTCCAGAGCAGGCTATCCATTAGAAACATAATGGGTGTGAATGATGCTAAAAATGGGCATCCTGGCTGTGAAGAGATGCTTCTGCTCACGTCCTGTAGAGAAGATGAGCAAATAAAGCACAGCTCCAGAAGTCACAGAGCCAAGCAACCTGGGTCACCAGGGCAGTCTCTTGCTGCTCAAGTGGGCTAATACTGGAACAATAATCAGCATGTGAGAAAGCCCTTCCATTGAAACAGTTAATGCCAGTTATAGGAGGCAGATTGGCTTTTCTAGGCTGGAGCTTCCCATCAGGCTCTAGAATCCTGTGTTTCTTTCATATTTTTCAGACTCAACTGGGTTAAAACAGACTCCGTTTCCCTTGCTCTGGAGTGAGCTGAGTCAGGCCATCTGAGCTGTTGTGGACCCGCGGTGTGGGCTGGTTCTCTGGGCCAGGGTTTAGTGTCTTTGAGAAACACTGTCGACATGGTTGGTGCTGAGTACTGGAAGCAGCTTGGTCTCTGCTGTCAGATCATCAATAATTTGATCCTGTAGTCGGTCAAGTACACCGTGCCCTGGAATTCTTTTCTGACTTCCGTGTATGCATTTCTCTCTTCTCTGTGCCCGTGGCTGTCCTGCCAGCATCACATCCAAAGGTCTGTGGTGCTGAAACTCTGATCTGTCGCTGCAGGTTGAGGCCTGGAAACTGTCATTTTAGTCATCTTGCCAAGTGGTCCTTGTGCTTGTTTCGTCACCTCTGCTTCAGACCAGAAGGTTGAAGACAGAGCGATTTCTTCCATAGGTTTGAATTCTGCGACCTGCCTGAGGTCCTGGCATATGTGCTCAAATGTTTTTGTCCAGTGAGTGAGCGAGAATTCCAGTCAGATGTGTGTCAAAACAGGTGAGCCTGTGAAGTTCGGTTGCCTGATCCAAAGCTGACGAGATGATTCTAGATCACTTTATCTTTCCTGTTTCATAAGTCAGCAGTGTATAGAACTGAAAATTTAGTGTGGGCATACCAGAACTAGTTTTTATCTTTTGGCCAAGAAAATCTACTGTAATGCTATTCTTTGTATTTTGATCTTTTCTGTAATAAACTTTTACAGTAGTTTTATGTTTACAGAAAGGTTGCAAAGATGGCACTGAGAGTTCCAGTTTGCCCTATACCTGGATTCTCAGGGGCTGGGGACATAGCTCTGTGGCATAAGTGCCTGCCACAGAGGCAGTGAGTTTGAATCCTGGTCCTGACAAAAAACAAACAAACAAACAAACAAACAAACACACCCAGATTCTTCTGGCCCCAGTCTGCAAACATCTTGCCTAGCTCTTACATTGGCCACAGGACATGACCAAAGATCGGCATATTATGATTCACAGATTTGACATTATCAGTAACATTAATTCTAAGGCCTCCCTAAGAGTTACTGTTGCAACTGTGCAGAGTTAGCCTGGCCTTATAAACTGCAGTACTCTGGGAGGCCAAGGTAGGAAGGATGAGAGCCTGAGCCCAACTCAGGCAGCTCGGTAGCTTAGCAAGATCCTGTCTGTTAAACTAAAAACTGCTAAGGCTTGGGCATGTAGCTCAGTGCAAAGGTCCTGGGTTCAGTTTTCAGAACTGCCAAAAAAAATTGTAGATTTATAAAAGATAGCATATTTTAAATTTAGAGCTAGCCAGATAGCTCAGCAGACTAAAGCACCTGTTTAGGCAGAGTGTAGGGACTAGGGTTCGATCCCTGGCACCATGTCATATTGGCCTTGCCCCTGGGGTGTGCTGAGCCAGTGATTAAGGCTGGGCATGGTGGCACATGCCTGTAGTCCCAGCACTAGGGAGGTGGAAATAGGAGGATCACTATGAGTCTGATCTCCATAGTGAGACCTAGACTCTGTACTAAATACATTAAAGAAAATTAGATTTATGTTAAGTTTTAATTCTCTGTGTGAGTTCAGACTCAGAAGCTTTGAATTCTTACCAACAGTCATAGTTGTAAGTATATCCACAAATCGACTAATACTTGTGATAACTAGATACTGAAACAGGCATCTCCAGTGTTATTTGCCTACCAGAACCTGGAGAAAAGAAAGGTTATTTCAAAGGCTAACCTTTGGCTGATATATTTGACATGTTCCACATTAATGAAAATAAGGACTTAACTGACATGACAGGTTTTATTAAACATGATATTTGTTTTAATTATAGTATCTTCAAGGAGAGGGCAATACTCAAAGTATTTAAGAGGTACTGTGTGTCATGGGCCCCAGCCAGTCTCACTGAAGACCAGATAGTCAGAAGAATGCCAGCTGGCAAATAGAGCTCCTATTAATGTCTAAAATGCCCTAGAAATGTCTCCAGAAATTGCCAAATGTTTCCCAGTTGAGAAGCCCTGATATGAAGTAGTTATAACAGCCTGTCATGACACAAGGAAGTCCTATATAAATATTTCTCTTAGCACTGTCATTGGTACCTTCGTTTATTCCAGTGATTTATTTCCGGTAAGTTTAGAACACAGCTTAAGAAGGCACATGAGGATTTTATTATACAGTCCACTCACCACATGTATTAAAAATGAGGGCACCTCGTTTTGGCAAGGTTGCGACTTGCAGTTTGTGCAGAACGTTGGAGGCACAGAGCCTGTGGTTTGTTCTCAGTGTTCTTTGCTGTCCCTCACCTGCCAGCTTCCCTCCTGCCCCTGCCCACAGCCCATGCTGTGGAGAGGACTGGAAGTACGAAGCTTGGAACTTGGAGAGCAGCTCCTGCAGGGCTCCCCTAGCTGCATCCCTGCCCCTGCTCTTAGTTGATTTGGGCTTGGCAAGGCCTGGGGAAGCTGTGTTTGGCTCTGGCCAAGTCCCCTCATTCCCACAATGCTATGTTATCAGCATCCTGGTCCCCATGGTTTGTTCAGTTGCTCTGTATGTCAGGCACCTGTGATGATCCCAGCATTTGTTCTCTGTGACTTCATTTATGATATATTCTGGGTAGGTAAGACCTCAGCAAAACGTAGAGGCCAACATTTTAATATCTACAAAGTCTGTATTGCATTTATTTAGCCTTCCTGTCCTGTCTAATGTTCTAGAAAGAGATGCCAAAATTGGTTAAATAACCCTTATGCTGTGCATTCTGATGAATCCTTTTTCCTATTAACAGAGCAAAATTGTTGAAAGCTCAATCCATGAAAATAGAATAATCAATGGGATTTGAGAATCAGATAAAAATCTCCCGTATTGGAACCATTGATTTTGGAACTTCCTGTGTAAACACTGACCTTATTTTTTTTCTCCTTTAAATTTACTTGGCTGGGCCCGGCAGGATGGCTCAGTGGTCTGCCTTCAAGAAAGATAAACTTGAGTCATTTTTAGGACAACAGATGTGCTTAGAGACCATAATGTTCAAGGAAATAGGTCAGATATGTGAGCTTAAGTCGCATACCTCTCATGTAAGAGACTCAAAGTACAAATGTATGAATGAGCAAAGTAAAAGCAAGATAAGAGGAAACGGAGATAGATTTTTGTTTTTCTGTCAAATAGAAAAGGTGTTTTTCTGTCAAATAGAAAAGGGGACCAAGAAGTGGAGGACTGAGGAAAGAGGACGGAAGCAGAGTGAAGATGTGTCACGCCAGCGTACCAGTTCCTCACAATGAGTGTCATCGCTGGGCGCTGCAAACGTGGACTGAAAAATAAAAATTTAAAAAAGTGTAGGGGGCCCGGCAGGATGGCTCAGTGGTCTAAAGCGCCTGCTTAGGAAGGCTTGGGGGGCTGCAGGGATCGAAGTTCGATCCCTGGCACCACATGCTGTGCCAGCCCTGCCCTCAGGGCAGGCTGAGCCGGCCATAAAAACAAACAAACAAACAAACAAACAAATGTTCTAAAACAAGAAAAAAAATAAAAATTAAATAAAAAAAAGTGTAGGGCTGGTGAGATAGGCCAGCTGACTAAGCACCTGCTTAGGCACGTGTGGGGGTTGGGCTCAATGCAGGGTGCCACATGCTGTGCTGGTTCCACCCTCAGGCACCCTGGGCCAGTGACCAAGTTCCCGGGTGTGGTGGCGCATGCCTATAGCCCATTGCTGGGGAGGCTGAAAACATGAGGATCACCACAAGTCCAAGGCCCTGTACCAAATACATTAAAAAAAAAAAAAAAAAGTTCCTTTGACCATGAACCCAGGCCCTTGCCACAAGGAGGCCCTGGCCCTCTTCTGGGCACTTCCTGCCTTGGAACCCTGGTGCCTGTGCTCCTTTGCCTGGACAGAGGATCAGCATCCTGAGGAGCTGGCAGGTGGCCCAGGAGGAGAAGCCCTCACCCTCAGCAGGTCTGCACCTTTCCCTGGCTTTCCTGCTTCATGGTGGACTGCAGGCCAGGCACAACTGTCTGGGCGCTGAGCCATTTCCTGGCCAACTTTCTTGGTGTCTCCAGGGGCTGCCTCCAAAACAGACCTCCAGACTTGACTCTCTCAGGATCTGCTTCCAGGGACATGGAGAGAGGCATTGGCCAGCTTCCCTTTGATGTTGACTGATAGGAGAGGGCCAACCCCACCAGGAGAGCAGGAGTCTTCCACAGGTCTGTCTGGCTGCAGAACGGATGCCTTGGCATGTCCTGTCCCAGGGTACTCTGAGTTCATGCCACTTCCCCACCCCAGGGCCTACAGTCAGGGACAGCAGGGCTTTTCTTGTTTGCCACTTGCCCACATGGACACTAACTAATATTAGGAAGAAAGAAATTTTTAAAGCCCATTTATCTGTTGCTGTCCTAATTTTGTCTTTCACATTCGAGTTAATTATTAACGCCTCAGGAAAAATTCTCAGCTTGACAGGCAGGCCAACATTAGTGTTATTTGTGGCCTTCGTCCAGAGGGTTGTGTTGGAGTTAAAAACCATCCAGGAGTTGGGCAAAGAACAGACCGTTCTATTCCTGGGTGCTGGAAGGGATTTTTTTGCAGGGCGGCAAGGGAGGAAGTGACTGCTAATTACAGGCACAGCTCTGTCGTAGGTTAAATTCACTATGCTGCCACTGCTTTACTTACATTTATTTATTTATTTATTTATTTAAATTTTTATTTTTTTATTTTATTCATTTATTTTTTTCTTGCTTCAGAACTTTTGTTTGTTTATTTATTTATTTTTATGGCCGGCTCAGCCTGCCCTGAGGGCAGGGCTGGCGCAGCATGTGGTGCCGGGGATCGAACCGAGGTCCCTGCAGTCGCCCAAGCTTTCCTAAGCAGGTGCTTTAGACCACTGAGCCATCCCACCGGGCCCTGCCTTACTTAAATTTAAACAATAAAATCAAAGGCCGGGTGAGTCACCAGTAGCATTCTCCTCCTCCTCGCTATAAATGAAAAGAACAACCAAGCTATAAACATTTCCTTCATTAATTAAAAAAATTTGCCTTTGGAGCTGATTCATGAAAGCCAGCTTTGGCTGGGATGTGCCACCTGACTGGAAGTGGAATACTGGGGTCCTGCTCCATGCAGAAACTCCTGCCCCAGACCTGGATAGAAGATGCCCTCCACGCCCTGTCCAGCACCCAGCTGTGGTCTCCCAGAGACCGCACATCTGCAGGAGCGCTTATTCGCAAGTCTGAGCAGCTCGGCCTGCTTCCTCTCCAGCCAAGTGTTGAATGTGGTTTCTAAAAAGCTGAGGTCATTGCCAAGTCTTCCATGTCCTCCGCTGTAAGTGAATTCGGCCCAGAGTGCATGCTGGCCTGCGGAGGTTTCCCGTTTTCCGTGTGAAAGTTCTGCTTGTGTTGTTTGTGATTAATAATGGGAGAGGAGACAAAGCCAAATGATTTCATTGTTGAACACAGCCTTGAAGGTCATGAGAAACTGCCTGTTCAAGTTCGGTCTTGCCAAGCTTGGGGGAAGGGGCTGCATAAACACCTGGGTGGATCTAGGGGTGAGGCAGAGAATGCAGAGCAATAAGTGACACCACGCTCCTCGCCTTGTGACCTGACAGTTGATTTGAACCTGGTGCAGCATTCCATTGGGTCCGTGCAGTCGGTACTTGGCCTCAGTGCTTTAAACAAAGGTGCATTGAGGTTCTACTATGTGCCAGGCGGTTTGAGAGTCCGTTTGTTGTGTTAAGAGATGTAGTTGAGAATTGTCTATTAAGAGTGGTTTCTGTTGCATTTTAGATGATATTCATTTTTTTTTTTTTGTCTTTTTGAGACAGGGTCTCGTTATACAGTTCAGGCTGGCCTTGTGCTCACTTTTGTAGCCCAGGCTGGTCTTGAACTCGCACCGATCCTCCTGCCTCAGCCTCCCGAGTGCTGGGATTACAGGTGTGCGCCACCACGCCCGGCTATGATATTCATTTGTTGTTTGTTGTACGATTTGCAGATCACAGAGGTAGAGCACTTGCTTTTTACACTCGAGGCCCTAGCTCAGCCTGCTGTCCTGAGGAGAAAAAAAGGGGCATAAGATTTTGAGGCAAATTTCTCAAGCATTTTGAGTTGGATTATATTTTCAAAAGATTTCATAGTCACATAAATGAGGGGCATGTGGTGTTTTTTTTTTTTTTTTTGTTTGTTTTGCTTATATTGTTGCTGGTTTTTTGAGACAGGGTTTTGCTGTATAGTTTAAGGTAGCTCTGAATGCACTGTGTAGCCCCGGCAGGCCTCGAATTCTTGGAGATCCTTCTCTCAGCTCCTGGAGTGCTGGGAATTATAGGTATGTGGCACTTATATAATATACCTGGCACAATAATCTTTAAATTTAAAAACAAGGGAGTCCAACACACATAAAGCCTGTCATCTTACAGAATTGTGTGTTTCTTAGTGTCTTCTTTTCTACGTTATCTCTAGGGTTTTGATGAAGAAGTTTGGAAAAGACTGACTTCTAGTCTCCCCCTCAATGGCTTCCCCATAGGAAAGGGAGCTGAACTGAATGCCTCAGCCCTTGCCCAAGCCGCAGTAGCCAGCAGTGCCAGTCCTATGGGAGAGAGGCCTTTGAAGTTGACAGGTGCAGGGAGGGCCTGTTTTCCTCAGAAAGGGGTTGTTGTGAGGTTCTGTGGGGGTGGGCAGAGGCATAGACTCTTCCTTCACCTTGACCCCCTTAGAATCTCTCTACCTAAAACAAACTGACCAAAAATAACATGACAGCATTAAGAAACATGCAACTGTATTGGACTTTTATTATTTCTGTTAAAGAAGTTTTATTACATGACCAACTCTTCATTTCTTCTGAAAGAAGCTATCAGACTATTTCTGTGCTGATTCAAGAAATGTTTCTTATCTATTTAAGGCACCTAAGGAACTATGGGAGAGAGACCAGAGAGTAAGACAGCACCTTCTAGGAGTTAAGAATCTCTCTAGGAGTTCAATCATACAGGAGTGGATATGTGAACTATTCATAAGCACTTAGGTACCATATAAATGGAAAAAGTGAGAGTAGGGTGCATTGTGGGCCAAGGAGGAACTCTAAACATGTCATGAAAGTGTGCCCCATTTGCTCTGGGGGTCCATGGGATCCTAGGAGAGGAGGAAAGTGCTCTGGGAAGATGGCCAGATTGGGTGCAGCTGCTGTTGGAAGGATGCCCAGCGCCATGCCCTGGAGGCGCCTAGTCTTATGCCGTGTAGATGCCCCTGGTCTTGAAGGAAGGCCGTAACTAATGCTTGGAGCTTTAGACCATGAAGGTTGTCTTGATCAGCAGGAGGTTAATTTGTGTGAGATGACTGGGCGGGTGGATACTTGCGGGCTTTCTTAGCTCCTTGAAGGATGATACCGAGTATTGCGCGTGGAGCTTGGTACCTCCATGACTATCTCAGCTCTGCTGAGCAATTACATTGAGTTATGGCAGAACTCACTGCATCGATTTGCATAGTTAAGATTCTGCTGCCAAAAGCTGAGCTCGCTGCTCTCCTGAACGTAAGTGGAGGGAACTCGTGTGGATGCAGCCTCTCTTGCCAGCTCTGCGTGCTCGCTTTCCAGATTGCGACTGCTGCCTGCAGAAGCTGCTTCTGATGGTGACCAGCTTGTCCCTCGTGCGTCCCTGGGAAAGGTGAAAAGGAGCCCCCGGGGCCCCATTTCCTTCCTGTCGGTCTGTAGCCGTGGGTTTGCTCTTGTGTCACTCTGCATGTGGTTGCTTGTCTGCGCTGCAGCCTCGCTGGGGCTGGAAGCCCGGATGCCTACGGCTCTGCTCCTGCTGCTTTGTGCTTCTGCGTTGGGTTTTCTGTTTCTCACTTTGTGATTCCCAGGCAGGGATAGGGGCGTTGAGAGGTGCTGCAGATGAGGGGGTGCAACACTAAGATGATTTCTCTTGCGGCAGTAGGGCTGTGGTATGAGTTCATAGCTTACAAGGGAACAGAGAGATGGTCGTGCGGTTCTAGGGGTCTGAAGTTGGCATGATGTAGGTCTTGTTGAGATGACGCATGGTGTAGGTCTGCTGTGACAGGGGTCTCGCTGGGACAGAGTTCAGATTGTTGGCAGCACTGCATTCCTTTTGGAGGAGCTGGAGGTGAATGCTTCCTTGTCCTTGCTGGCGTCAACAGGCTGCTCGCTGGCCTTGGCTCAGGGCCCCCTCCTGCTCAGATCAGTAGCGGAGGGCGGAGTCCTTCTTAGCTGCGCTCCCAGATAGTCTCTGGCTTCCTCTTCTGCTTACAAGGACCCCTGGGCTTGTGCTGGGTCAGCCGAGAGACTCCAGTGATCTTTCTGTTTCATCACCATGTTCATTCTCAATCAGAATTCCTCTTGCACCTTCAGCTACCCCTCACCACACAGCCAAGTGTAGTCACAGGCTCTGGGCACTAGCACACAGGCTGTTGTGCAGGGGATGGAAGGGGCAGTAAATTATCTCGTCGGCCACAGTGGATAGCTCTTCAATTGCATTTCTCTTTGCTTTTAAAGAATGTGTACGCTGAGCATTTTGACTGGTGATTTCTTAATCTCTCCTGCTCATCTGAAATAAATTTTATGAGTTTCTTTTGGAAGCTGACTTACAGTTAATTTAAAAAAAAATTAGACAAAATGCCGCGTGTGTGTGTGTGTGATATTATGATGATGTATATGTTTGTCTTTGGTATGGAAAAAGGAACGATATAAATAATATCCACTTTAGGGACTGAGTAGGATTCAATTTTTGCAGTGGACCCTGAGGAGTAGATTTTAACTTCTCGGAGATATCAGCCACTTGTAGCTGGCTACTTCTGACACTTTTGTGATGCACATAGAGTAGTTAATGTGGCTTCATGTTTTTTTCCCTCAGTATTTCTTGGCAGCATGTTATGAAGGACAAATGTCCAACATATAGTGCTCAAGTGACCTGGGGAGAAAACAGGAGAATGACCACACTGAAAGGGGAATCGAAGTGATTTTATGAGAAGTGAAGAAGTGCAGAGGTTGATAACGAGGTGTCCCCGCTCCCCCATCTGTGGTTGCAGTAGTGATTTGGTCTGTGAAAGGAATTTGCTTGCAATGAACTCAGTTATTCTTGTGGCAGCTGAGAAAGGTGTTGTGCGAATCGCATCCTCACTGTGCTCTACTTCTGATATAATAACCAAACTGTGAGTATCATGGCTGTGAATGTTGATGTGTTATATATAGTAGTGCAAGTCTTTCTCCCTCGTCTTTCTCTCTCCCCTTTTGCCTCCTTTCTCCATCTCTCTCTTTCTCCCTCTCCTTCTCTCCCTCTGTGTCTTACTGTCCCTCTTCCTCCTCTGCCTGTCCATCCATCCACCCACCTGCCACCCAACCCCGCCTGCTCACCTACCCTCCTGCCTGCCTGCCTATCTTCTTGAGATACCATTTCACTACGTGGTTCAGGCTACCTTGAACTCAAAGTGATCTCCCTGTTTCAGCTTCCCCAGTGCTGGGATTATAGGTATGTATAACCCAGTAATGAAGTTCTCAACTTACTTATGAATGATGAGAGTAACTTATGGGTACTGTCACTTCCAAGAAATTTTTATGTACTTAAACAAGTTTTTTTTTTTTGAGATAAAAGTCTTCCTGTGTAGTTTTGGCTGGCCTTGGACTCACTATGTAACCCAAGAAAGCCTGCACCTTACAGCTGTCCTCCTGCCTCAGCCTCCAGTGCGTGTGTCACTGCACTTGGCTCCTATATGCATCTTTTTTAAAAAAAATTTTATTTATTATTATTTTTTTATTGTTTCAGAACCTTTGTTTATTCACTCATTTTTATGGTCGGCTCAGCCTGCCCCGAGGGCAGGGCTGGCACAGCATGTGGTGCCGGGGATCGAACCGTGGTCCCTGAAGCCGCCCAAGCTTCCCCAAGCAGGGGCTTTAGACCACTGAGCCATCCTGCCGGGCCCCTCCTATATGCATCTTAAAGAACAGTTCATACATGAGCAAAGGATTTGTTAAGAAAAATACTTGTAGAATAAAACAGATAATTCAAGTAGATGCATCACTGTATTATTTTTATAGACATGAACGAAATTTTATAGGTAAGAGTTTTTTTTCCTCTTTCTACTTATCACTGTATAAATAGTGCCATTATTATTAAACACTAGTTAACTTAGAAAAGACGGGTATAGATTTTAGAGCACTTAGGGCAGTAATATTTAGAATAATTTTTGGAAAATATACATTTCTGAAACACATAGGTGACTGTTAGTGTACAGATAGGTTTTGTCACGGATGCCATAACTTACCTCTCAGCTTACTGCTTTAATCTTCTGTTTTCATATGAAAAATCCTACCAGTTTTTTCAAAGACAAAATTACCTTCACGAAACAGGTATTTGTTGGGTGACAGCCAAGGAGAGAAATTCAGGGAATGCTGGAAGTTCCCATGGAGGGAGAGGTTAGCATTTATTCCTGATAGCCTTTAATGGCCTAATAATGGAGGTTCTGCTAGAAATCAGAATAACATCGACATAAAGAACAATGGAACTGGCATGCAGTAAAAACTCAGTGAGAAATTTGAAGAAGGCAGTACCCAAATAACCTGTTTGTATGTGTGTGTGCAGTTAGGCTTTCTCCCCAGGAGTGCTGGGGTGGAACCCACAGCTTTTGTGTATGGTCTGCAAGGGCCCAGCCCCAAGCTAATCCATCCCTGAAGTTAGCTCTTACGTGATGGTCCTCCCATTCCCTCCCTTTCCTTCCTTCCCCCCATCATTCCTTCTTCCTTCCCTCCCTTTTGCTTTAGAAGGGGTCTATGTCTCAAAGTGTATCAGTCAGCATTTGCTACAGAAACGGATATAATGCTAGATACACAAATAGGTGAGAATTTATAAGACTGGCTTACAGTGGCCGCCCAGAGATCAGTCATGGAAGCATCATGGGAGACAGAAGGATTCAGGCTAACATCTTCAGCTCACTACAGTGGCTGTTTTGAGTCCTTATCAGGAGGCTGATGGGTCTGTGATACGAGGCTGAAGAGTCTGTGTCAGAAAGCTAAAGGGTCTGCCCCGGAAGCCAAAGTGTCCATGCTGGAATCTAAGAGGTGATGTCCAAGGTGAAGGTGAAGACTGGGGCTCCTCCTAAGAACAGAAGCAGATCTAGTTTTCCTCAATTTTCCCTTATTGTATCTGGCTTATGGGCCACTCTTATGCTAGATTGTGGAATTGCTGAGCTAAACTATTATTATTCTTTATTTGCTTGTTGGTACAGGAATTGCACTCAGCACCTTGCTCTTGCCAGGCAGGTGCAGTGCCACTGATCTATCTCCCTGGCCCTTCTGAGCCAAATGAGTTGAGTTTCTCTTACTCAAGTGGACACGAACAATCGACCATCACACAAGGAAATGAAGCATGTTTTCAACATCAACACCTAACTCGTAAATGTAACCAAAAACAAAGTTTGCTTAATGGCTGCTGGAGAATTACAAAGCAGGAGAAATATAGGGGCTTATGTTGTAATTTAGGTGTCTTTACTTCGTTCGGGATTGTGGATTTTGTTTCACATGTTTTATTCTTTAATTCAGTGGTCTCAACCCTTCTAATGCTGTGACCCCGCAATACAGTTCCTCATGTTGCGGTGACCCCAAACCAAAAAATAATTTTGGTGACTACTTCAAACTGTAATTTTGCTACAGTTATGATTCAGAATGGCTTTAGGTGACCCCTGTGTTTTGGTCTTTCGACCCCCGCTGGTGTCGTGACCCACAGGTTGAGAACCGCTGTTTTAATTTCTATTTTATCCTTTCACAAAGCGAGACTTCATATTTTGTTAAGATGGTGTCAAACTTCTATTTGGACTGGAGATACACTTAAAAAAAAATCACTAAAAATTATGGAATTTCTGCCCCCATTGAAATTCACATATATAAGTCTGTGCATTATTTTTCTCACCGCTTTAGGAAGTTGGTAAAGTCACTCACAATTCTCCAAATATGTTCATTTGTTGAATTAATTCATGTTTATCCATTAGTTGCCATGGCTGTGAAGGCCTGTAGACTGTCTGATAGAACACAACCTTTGTTCTTATTTATTTATCTTTAGAAATAAAATTTGTTCAGAATTAAAAAGTCAAATGTTTCTTCACATACAAATCATACCCCATCCCTAGAAGGGGCAGTAGCGCTGTTGTAGTATGGTCTCTCCGTGTGGGCATGCGTTGGCTAGTGCTGGTGTGATGTGACCTACCTACCATACATGGTGCCTATTTTTAATAATAACTATAAGGTCATATTTGTACTGTTTTATAATTTTCTTTGACTTTGACTTTAGCCTTTTTCCTTTTTGCCTCAGCTAAAATCTCTTTCTAATCCATACTTATGGATGTCATACAGTCTTTAGAACAACTTTTTAAATTTTCATTTTCTCTTTTACTGATCATGTAGCAATTGATATAGCTTTGGATTACAGTGGAATATATCAGCTACACTTATATATTTACCATCCTTTAAAAAAACATTGTATTTGCCTTTATTTAACATGAACATATTTTCATAGTTATATTAAAATCATTTGCAGATTAACTCTTTTTTGTACAGTGGAGCTTTAGTTTATAAACTGAACTTCTTGCCCTGATGGTGTGCTTATAATTCAGTTACAACCAGAGTTGTGTATTCTGTGACCAGACACATAGAACTTACTTTGTGAACTGAGGCAGCACCATACTAGGGACTAAGATGGAACTCAGGATTGTGTGTAAGCTGCATCCCTAACCCCTACCTCCTTTTGAGCCAGGGTTTCATTGTGCTGCTCAGGGTGGCATTGAACTCCCTATGTAACCTAGACTGGCCTTAAAGTTAGAGTGATCCTTCTGCCTCCGCCTTCTAAGGGCTGGAATTACAGCCCTGTGTGATGCCTCCTGCTCCTCTAGTCTTTTTCAAATTTTATTTATTTATTTTTCTTAATATATTTGGTACAGGGTCTCACTATGCATCAGGGACTCATAGTGACCCTCCTGTTTTCAGCCTCCCCAGTGCTGGGATTACAGACCTGTGCTACCACCTCTGGTCTCAGTGGCTGGTTTAGCACACTCAGGGGTGGGGCTCAAGTAGCATATGGTACCAGGAATCAAACTGGGCCCCTCTGCTTGCCTAAGGAGGTGCTTAGTTTGCTGAGTTATCTTGCCGGTCCTAATTTTTTATTGTGAGGCAGGGGTTCCCTAAATTTCTGAGATGCCTGGCTTGTGCCTGTAACTTCTCAGACCTCTGCATCGTATAGTGCTGGGGTTGTAGGTACCTCTGCTTGGTTTGTAGCATAATGTTTAGGGTTAACAGGTGGTGGCAGGACTGAGAGGTGGAACAACAGGTCAGGGTGCAAGCTGGCGTCTGAGTCACTGAACCTCTGCTCTGTCCCGCTCCTCAGAGCTGGATGTGCAGGGTTTGTGAGGCATGCATTTTGCAAGGAGGGGGTTGCTGACTAAGAAATCAGCCTCCACCCAGCAGAACACCCACTGTGACTGTGTACAGTGTTTGAATCTCAGCAAAAAATTCCACTTGTATTCTGAATTCCTTTGTTCTAACAACATAACTCAATAAGAAAGTTTCCTACAATTGAAAAGAATAGACACTGTTGAGAGGCCAGCTTTTGCCTTTTAAGGCTGACTGGGCTTTATTTTCATCCCTTTCTCTCAAGAAGACTGTTATAAACAAGGGGAGGCCCCTCTGGTATTTCTATACAAAACTGCAGTAAGGCTGCTTCTTTTTCAGTGAATTATTATTTTTTTTTTTCAATTTTTTTTATTGTTTAAATTTAACAATGGTTAGCCGGGCGTGGTGGCGCACGCCTGTAATCCCAGCACTCGGGGAGGCTGACGCAGGAGGATTGGTGCGAGTTCGAGACCAGCCTGGGCTGCAAAAGTGAGCTCAAGGCCAGCCTGAACTGCACAGCAAGACCCTGTCTCAAAAAGACAAAAAAAAAAAAAAAATTAACAATGGTTATATTACACATTTTCATCATCAGATCAGTTTAGATTAATACATATAGGTATATAAGATTGATCAAACAATTAAACATTTACCCTTTTAAATCAACATTACTTTTTTTTTTCTTTTCCCCTTTCTTTTCTTTGAAAGTTGACATACTGCATATTGTCCTCACAATTGTGCTACAGAGTACAGTGTGTGGGCATGACCCACCTCCCTATCGATGTTGCTTAGAAAAAAAAAAAAAA
>PVJA010034036.1:0-22968 GCA_004027025.1 Myocastor coypus | reverse complement strand
AAAAAAAAAAAAAGAAATTAAAGTCTGAATCAAAAAGCAAAAACATCACAGCAATGATGTGATTGAACAGTGGCCTAAGATGGACCAGCTGCAGGCCTTTCCAGGTTTCTTAAAATTCAGTTACTAGTTTGTGGGGTGGCCTCTGTCTGTAATCCCAACTGCCTGAAAAACGAGGCAGGACAACGGAAAGGTTGGGGTCCATCTAGGCAGTTTAGCATGGCTCAGTTTTTGTTTTTGTTTTGTTTTTTTAATTTAAATATTTTAAAAAATTATTTTATTTTTTTCTAGTTTCAGAACTTTTGTTTGTTTGTTTGTTTATTTTTATGGCCGGCTCAGCCTGCCCTGAGGGCAGGGCTGGTGCAGCATGTGGTGCTGGGGATCGAACTGCGGTCCCTGCAGCCGCCCAAGCTTTCCTAAGCAGGAGCTTTAGACCACTGAGCCATCCTCCCGGGCCCCCGTCAGTTTTAAAATTAAAAAAAAAATTAAACTACAACTAGTGTTGTAGTTCAGAGGGAGCCAGGGAAATAGCTCAGTAGACTAGGCACTAGCCTGGCAAGCTCAAGGGCCTGAGTTCAATCCCTGCTCACCCCCCCACCAAAAAAAATCAAGACTGAAAGTCAAAGAACAGGAAATAATACTCCATGAGACCGGAACCCTGAAAAGAAAAAAAAGAAAGAAAGAAAAAAAAAAAGCAAACAAAAAAAAACAGGGTGTAGTTTAGTGCCCCCAGAGTTCAATCCTCAGTACAGTAAGAAAACAAAAAATCAGTTATTAATTGGTGGGCAGTTATTTGCACAAATCATTGTATTCACTGTGTAATCAATGTATACTTGTGTCATTCTGTACTCTGGGGATGTAGCCATGCACTGCGCTTGCAAAGCACTAACCAGGCCAAGTTTACTCCCAGCTATGGGGGGAGAAAAAAAGTTGAGCAAAAAAATTGAAGAAATATTTATTTTTCCTTTTTGATTACTGTAAATATATTTGCTTGCTATTTTAAATTTTTTCTTCCTGGCATAATTATATATATTTGAAGAGCAGGAAAATCATCTCACCCTTTGTGGTCTGTTTCCTTTCGCTACATTATTGAAAATAATTGGGCCCTATTGAGGAAGAGGGGAATAAAAATTGCACTGACCCACTGCAGTGGAAAACAGAGATCAGCCCAACGTGGAGGAGGAAGCTTCTCTCCCTACCCTTTGAGTTTGGAGCTGGTGCCCACAAAAGCCAGGGTAACACAAGAAAAAGCAACAGGGTACAGGCCAGGGGAGCGTGTCAGAAAAGGACTGAAAATTCAGAGACTCGGTCCGTTGCAACGTGTGTGATCCCTTTTCCAGAGGAACCTAGATAAAGCAGGCAAGGTAGTCTGGGGCTGTGGACACAGTAAAAACAGGCAGGCGACTCTGGGTTGTGCGGGAGGCGGAGATTGTTAAGTACACTTCATTTGCAGTCTGGGCCACCGCCTGCGGAAAGGTCGCTGCCTGGTGCGGCAGAGGGCGATGCTGGTGCGGAGAGAGACTTGTGTGATTTCCTCTGCAAAGGGAAACTCAGCGCTTCGCTTTTAGGCAGAGAGATGGCAGACCGTTCTCTCTGTTTGCCGTTTCTTAATTGCTTTCCATTCAAAATAATGGTCTTTCTGCCAGCGTGGTCGTCTGTAGTGGTATCATCTGCATTTATTTATTCTTGGGTTTTATAAGATGAGGTCTCACGACAGCAGCTCAAGCAGGCTTCTCTGGCTTGTAGCCCAGGCTGGCTTCTTTCTTCCTGCCTCAGCCTCTCCACTGGTGGGATTACAGAAGGGCAACCCCAGACTGGCAGGCTAGATTCAGTCCCCTTCTTTAGCTCAGCAATACATTCCCAGCCTGCTGGGTTTATTCTTTATTATTATTATTATTATTTCTTTTAAGCAGTTTTTTAAAATAGAGAGAAAAAAAAGGGAGAGAGACAATACAGAATTTCACTAAACACGATGGTAGGAATTCAACAGTAGTCGTTATATTGCATATTGTGTTCAAATTAGTTGTTAAAATTACCAGATAAAAACATGCAAAATTGGTCCAGAAAATTAAAAAGGAGAAAAAAATTTAAGCATTAACTGTTCCTACTCAGCTATTAAGAAAGCTAAACTTGAGGCTTTTGAGTACATAGATGCAGTTAGAAACCATACTCATAAATGAAATCAAGACATGCATGTGTAAACATTGTATTGCCTCTCTAGTGTAAGAGCTGAAAGAGTAAATAAAATTAGGAATGCACAATATGTAATTGTGAAAGGGAAATAATCCGTTCATAGGGAAGGAACAACTGGGGTGAAGGAAACAAGAAAAAAGAAGGGAAAAATACCTGTGTTTGCACTGGGTAGCTTGGATAATTGTGCTAATTTCTGCTGGCCCTCTGGATTTATTCTGTTGTGTCGGAGCTTTCCTTTTTTCCTTCTCTCCTTTTTTTTTCTGTCCTTCCTTTTACTCCGAAGGCTGGAGTGTGCATAGTGGTAGAGCATTTCATTGGTATGTGTGGGGTCCTAGAGTTAATCCCTAGTACCAAACAAATGTATTCTTTTTAATTTCATTTAAAAAATTACTATCTTTTTCCCCCATGTACAAGTTTATTTTAGTAAGAGATCATAAAATGCATTTTTATTATATACATATGAAAAATATTTGAATAAAAAAAGAAAACAGTGACAGAGGTTAGTGTTTTATTTTTTATTTATTTATTTTTTAATGGATGGTTCAACCTGCCCTGGGGGTGGGGCTGGTGCAGCATGTGGTGCCCAGGACCCAATCATCGTCCAGGCAGTTGCCTTAGCTTTCCTAAGCAGGCGTTTTAGACCGCTGAGCCATCTTGCTGGCCCAGTGTTTTAAATGAAATTTCAATTAACTAACAATTCAGCAAAGAAGTTCAAAGGGTACTTAACGGTTGAGATCATACTTTACAAATATTTTATCATAACAAAAGGCAATACATGAATTAACATTTTCAGAATGATTTCAAGTGGGCTGCTAGACGCTGTCATGCACAGACATGACAAAAGACAGGAGCTGTGGCAGGTGAAGTATTATTCTACAGCAGCTTGATAAAAATTTATTTTAATAAAATATAAGGTATAAATATTTTAAAAAGAGAAAGTAAAAACAATGCAGAATTTCAAAACAAGATGGTAGGAAATTAACAGTGGTTATTTATTGTACATTTACTGCTGATTTCTAATGGTAAGGAACAGTCAAGGCTTATTTTTTTCTCTTTTTATTTTTCTTTTTGGCCACTTTTGCATGCATATATCTGGTAATTTGAACAACCAATTTAAAGACAACAATATGTACTATAACAATCATTGTGGTAATTCCTATCATTTTATTTAGTGAAATTGTGCACTGTTTCTAATGACTTTTTAAATCAGTTTTTATTCTCTTCAAAGAAATTTAAAAGATAATTATACTACTAATTTCTATTAGTTCTAGAAGTGCAACCCTGTCAGAGTAGTTGCTAAGATTATCAGGTACAGGCATGCAAAATTGATCAAACAATATAGGCACTAACTGCTATTGCTATTTTCATCATAGTTCATATAAGAATTTGTGTTGTTCAGTTTCAAACGTTTTATGCTAATAAAAGTCAACGTTCAAAATTTCTATGCTTTGTTATAATTAATAAACATTAAAAATTTAAAAAGCACTAACTGTTCCTTTCAATCAACTAATGTATTATAATTATCTTTTAAATTTTTTAAAGAGAATAAAAAATAATTGTAAAAATCATTAGAAACCACAGTGTAGCCGGGCATGGTGGCTCACGCCTGTAATCCCAGCACTCGGGAGGCTGAGGCAGGAGGATTGGTGCGAGTTCGAGGCCAGCCTGGGCTACAAAAGTGAGCTCAAGGCCAGCCTCAACTGCATAGCAAGACCCTGTCTCAAAAAAAAGACAAAAAAAAAAAAGAAAAAAAGAAACCACAGTGTACAATTTCACTAAGTAAAATGATAGGAATCACCACAATGTTATAGTATATATTGTTGTCTTTAAGTTAATTGTTCAAGAGCTGGGGAGATAGCTCAGGGGCACAAGTGCTTGCCTGGCAAGTGCAAGGTCCTGAGTTTAATCCTCAGTTCCGCAAAAAAAAAAAAAAAAAAAAGTTTTTCAAATTACCAGATAGATGCATGCAAAATTGGTCAAAAAAATAAAAATAAAAAGAAGAAAGAAGGGGCCAGGGAGATGGCTCAGGGGCACAAGTGCCTGCCTGGCAAGTACAAGGTTGTGAGTTCAATCCCTGGTTCCGCAAAAAAAAGAAGAAAGAGAAAAAATTAAGCCTTGACTGTTCCTTACCAGTAGAAATCAGCAGTACAATTATCCAAGCTGTCCCATGTATATACACATATATTTTTCCCTTCTTAGCTATCTGTAGGTATGTATATATACGTATCTTTACTTTTTTCCCCTTTCTTCTTTTCTCTTTTCCTCATCCAGTTGTTCTTTCCTTCTGAGTAGTTTCTTTCACTTTCACAGTATCTATAGTATCTTTTGGATCTTAATATTTTTTACTTTCTTATAATGGGACCAGGGTGCTTACACATGTGAATTTGCTTTATTTCACTTATCAGAACATGTTTAGTCCCATCCCCTCCCCTCTCCAAAGTGGTAAAAAGCATGTCTTTACTATCTTAAACCATTTAAAAATATGTAGCTCATCAACTTAATATTCACATTATTGCAAAACAGATTTCCGGAAACACTTTATCTGGTATTTGTATGTGTATTAAGTGACAATTCCCCCTACTGGTTAAAAGGTTTCTATTGATACACTCAGGGACCAAAAGACCAGAGGCTCTGAAAGGACAGTGTGGTAGCTGCGTGCTGTACACAGTTAGGAAGCACATGAGGTCCTGTGGGACAGCCCGCTTGCCACCATGGCAGAGGCTGGAGTAGAGTTCACGTGGATCAGGTCATGATGTTTAACTGCACCTTGGCGAGGTGCTTGGTACCTTTGCAGCGAAGCTGTGCGTGGCATGTGATGTTAGCTGCTGCTGTAGGCTTCACTGCTTGCTAGGAGGGTCCTGTCACAGCGCCTTCCAGCTGCAGATGGAGAGTAGCTTTGAAAAAATGATCTTTCACGGCGAGGAGATGGCTCAGTGACAGGAGTGTTTAACGTGGGCCAGGTCCTAGGTGCAGTCAAACCCCAGAACCACGCACACACACACACACACACACACACACACACATTTTCAGAAATTTGCCTGCAAATCATGGAATATTTGTTTTTAATGTTTATTATTTGCTGTACATAATGTTTGTACTCCTTATGTGGAGCTCGTCCGTGTCGAGTCTGTGCACCTCTTCATTCCTTTTGCTTCCCCTCCCCTCACTGCCCTCTTCCTCCATCTCCTTCCCATTTGCAAGAGATCTTTTTTTTGTTCCCCCCATTTATCTTTTATATTTTGCTCTGTAAACTATTTATACTTTGAATTGCTCATATTAGAGAAACCATTCACTATTTTAGCTTGTGTGCGCCTGACTTGTTTCACTGGATATTATGTCCAAGGTGCACCTGTTTTCCTATAAGTGACTCAAGTTTATTCTTTATGGCTTTGCAGTATCCAATTATGTATAAGTGCCACAATGTTTTATTTCCAAGATTCAGCTCTTGTGAGTTATGCTGCTGTAAACATGAATAGATTATTTAGAAAGTACAGAAAAGCTTAAGATGATGATTAAGATCACCCATAATTTTACCATTTAGAGAAACCAGTGTTGACATTTTGACATGTTTTTTAAATATTAAAAATACCTATGTGAGGGGCTGGGGAGATGGCTAAGGGGCACCAGCACCTGTCTGGCAAGCATAAAGGCCTGAGTTTGATTCCCAGTTAAACAAAAATCCATGTGAGTTTAGGTTGTTTATGGAATTTTATAACTTACCCATTTTATTTACACCATGAGTATTTTTCCATGTCATTACATATTATCCAAAAGTATGCTTTTAATGACTACATAAATACCACATTCTACAGATGCTCTTCAAAGCATTTCAAAAAATGGCAACATTATTGCCACCCTAGAGTACAAAAGTTTCTGTGCTTTCAAGCTATCCTGCTAAGTAATTTTTGTTTCATCTTACACAGAAATAAAGTAAGTACTATTGAGTTGGCTCCTAAAAGATAAGCACACTTTAAGAAATATTAAAGTGGAATACAAAATCCTGGCAAATGCTGCAATTTAGGCAAAATAAAATCAGAATCTGGTATTATCTGTCAACAAACAATTTAAAATGCTTTTTCATAAAATTAAATAACGATGTGATGTGTTATCCACTGCGCCCATACCACTATAATTACGATAATGAGATACATTTAATATAATAAGATGCTATATTTTAAGAATGTCATGCCAGGCGTGCTGCTTGGGTTTGCCCTGCTCTAGAGCTACTTAATACTTTCCACTTAAGTTTTATGACAACCAGCGAGCAAAGTGAGGAGGAATTTTTGTTGAATTACAAAGGATATGGAAATGGAAAAATAAAAGCTCCTTTTGTATCCTCTAGAGATAATTTTCCGACAGATCTGCAAGCTTATTGCTTCGGCTGGTGTTTACAAGCTTGAAATGGTGAGCAGAAATTCTCAGTACTTTACAGCATTACACAAAAGCATGCTTGATATTTTATTCCCTTCCCTATCATTGTCACTAGAATAAGTGGAGAAATAGTCATTAGGGAAATGTGAATCTCAAGAGCAGCGCACAGTCGTCTGGCTGTGTGAAGAGCCGCATGCGTTGGTGGGCACCGGGCAGGCCCAGCTCCTGCAGATGAGATGCCCTGCTGCGACGAGCAGGAATTGAGTCCAGCCCGGGTAACTGACACGGGGAGACCCTGGCTCGATCCAACAATAACACAAGAATGACTGTTGTCAAAAAGACAAAAGAGACCAAGAACTGATGAGGGTGTGGATGAAAAGGGACACACCTCACACTTTTGATAAGAATATAAATTAATGCAGCCAGTGAAGAAATAGAAACAATCAGTGTCTGTCAATGAATGGCTGGATAAAAATTAGGTTGCACAGTGCAGTACTGTTCCGTGAGAAAAAGGATAAAATCCTATCATTTATAATAATAGAGAGGGAAATTGGAGAGCATAGTGTTAAGTGAAATACATCAAACACAGAAAGATAAGAACCATCCATTACAGGGGCCCAGCGGGATGGCTCAGTGGTCTAGAGCCCCTGCTTGCGAAAGCTTGGGTGGCTTCAGGGACCGCGGTTTGATCCCCGGCACCACATGCTGCGCCAGCCCTGCCCTCGCGGAGGGCTGAGCCGGCCCTAAGAACGAGTGAAGGGACAGGCAAACGTTCTGACACAAGAAAAAAATAAATAAAATTTAAAAAAAAAAAAAAAAAGAACCATCCTTTACATTCACACATAAACTACAAAAATGTTGATCTCATGGAACTTGATAACTGAATGTTGGTTACCAATGGATGGGGGTGTGGATCCTAAATTATACTTGCATGGAAGTAAGAAATTTGGTATGCTGTTATCAGGTAAGGTGACTAGAGATAACAATGCATTGCATATTTTATTTATTTACTTAAAAAAAAACTTTATTCATTTATGTTATGGCTTGCTCAGCCTGTCCTGGGGGTAGAGCTGACAGAGCATGTGGTGCTGGAACCACAGTCTCTGTGGTTGCCTAAGTAGGTGCTTTATTTTTATTATTTTAAAAAAAATATGAATTTATTTATTTATTCATTCATTCGTTCATTTTGTGGGACCAGGGATTGAACTCAGGACCTTGTACTTGCCCAGCAAGTGCTTATTCTAATGAGCTATCTCCTCGGCCCCCCTTAAGTAGGTGCTTTAGATGACTGAGCTATCTCGCCGGACCCTTATTTATTTATTTCTCTATTTATTTTAATGTATTTGGTACAGGGTCTCACTATGCAGCTTGGACTCATAGTGATCCTCCTGTTTTCAGCTTCCCAAGCACTAGGATTACAGGTGTGCACTGCCATCCCCAGTGTGAGTGGCCGGCACAGCATGTGGTACTGGGTATTGAACCCTGGTCCCTGAGCTTGCCTAAGCAGGTGCTTAGTCCATTGATCTTGTGTTATGTATCTTAAAGAGCTAGAAGTAAGGATTTGGGATGTTCTTAGCATAAAGAATTGACAAATGTTTCAAAAGGTAGATATGTTAAGCTTGACTTACACATTACACATGTGTACCTGTGAATATATACAGTTTTTATGTTCTTAGCTGGGTATGATAGTATACTCTCATAATCCCAGCATTTTGGGATAGAGGAAGGAAGAAGGAGGATTGCTTCAAATTCAAGACCATCTTGGGTGGCATAATGAGTTCAAAGTCATCCTGAATTATATAGGGAGATTCTGTCTTAAAGACCCTAAAATAAAATAAAATAAAAAGTGGAAATTGGGGCCAGGGTGATAGCTCAGTGGTGTAAGTGCCTGCCTGGCAAGTGCAAGGTCATGAGTTTGAACCCTGCTCCCACAAAAAAAAAAAGAAAAGAAAGTAGAAATGGCCCTGAAGGAGCAGCTCAGTAAAAGAGAAGCTGACAGGCTGGGTGTCACCTTGCACTGAGATCCAGGCACCCCCTGAGGATAGGAAGTACACATTTGCCAGATCTTTCCTCACCAGGACAAAGACTTTCGACAATCTGCTTGGTGGTAGCAGAACTGTCTCTTGTTTCAGAGGGAAAGGGGCCCTCATATGCTGATGTGTCACCTTGGGCTTCCCTGGTCCTGGTAGCTCCTGCACTAGAGACTGAGTGACCTTCAAGAACTCTTCTCTCCGGGCGTGGTGGCGCATGCCTGTAATCCCAGCACTTGGGAGGCTGAGGTGGGAGGATCAGTGTGAGTTTGAGACCAGCCTGGGCTACCAAAGTGAGCTCAAGGCCAGCCTGAACTGCATAGCGAGACCCTGTCTCAAAAAGACAAAAAAAAAACAAAACCAACTCTTCTAACTCTCCACTCCTATTTTTTAAAGTCTGGCAAATGGGAATAATGATATTACATACATCATAGTGTGGTAGTGAGGTTTGGATGAGACAGCACACATAAAGCATGTATATGTAATATATATGTGTATATTACATTACATAAAGCTTGTGAAGAGTAAGGTCTAGTAACTGTTCATGCTATTATTATTTGCCAGATATTTTTGTGTCATGCTTTTTATTCATAAAGTGCTATTTTACTTCTGATAGGATCAGAGTTGTCTCTTTAAAAAGTTATTCCCAGGACTGAGAATATAGACCAGCAGCCTAAATGCCTGCCTGGCAAGTGCAAGGTACTGAATTCAATCCCTGGTAGCACACACACACACACACACACACACACACACATATACTGGGCATGGTGGCACATACCTGTAATCCCAGCAGTCAGGAGGCTGAGACAGAAGGGTTGCCATGAGTTCAAGACCGGCTCAAACTAAACTACATAGTAAGACCTTGCCTCCAAACCCCAACACCAAAACAAAAAACCAGTCCCTTCTTTTTCCTCCTCTTCCTCCTCTTTCTTCTTCTTCCTCCTCTTCCTCTTCTTCTTCTTTGTATTTTAGTACAAAGTCTACAGGGTTTACAGGGTCTCACTACACAGATAGAGCTCATGGTGATCCTCCTGTTTTCAGCCTTCCAAGCACTGGGATTATAGGCACATGCCACCATGCCCAGTTTCAATTGCTATCTCAACACACTGCAGGGCCAAGGGTGGCACGGCACGCCACCCATCTTCTTCTTCTTCTTTTTTTTTTTTTTTTCAGGACCCAGGTTTGAAACTCACAACCTTGCACTTGCCAGGCAGGCACTTGTGCCATGGAGCTATCTCTGCGGCCCCTCCATCTTCTTTCTTATCCTGAGAACTACAGTTTTATTTGCAGTAGTAATCTGTTTAGATAAAGCATTATTATATTTTCTTTTTTAAAGATTTTTTAAATTTATTTCTCTTTTTTTTTTTTTGTCTTTTTGAGACAAGGTCTCACTATGCAGTTGAGGCTGGCCTTGAGCTCACTTTTGTAGCCCAGGCTGGTCTCAAACTTGCACCGATCCTCCTGCCTCTGCCTCCCGAATGCTGGGATTACAGGCATGAGCCACCACACCCGGCAAATTTATTTTTAAATTTTTTCTTGTTTCAGAACTTTTGTTTATTTATTTAGTTATTCTTATGGCTGGCTCAGCCTGCCCTGAGGGCAGGGCTGGTGCAGCATGTGGTGCCGGGGATCGAACCACGGTCCTTGCAGCCACCTGCAGGCACTTTAGACCACTGAGCCATCCTGCTGGGCCCCACACCCAGCAAATTTATTTCTCTTAAACCTCATTTATTTGTTTGTGTTATGGCTGGCTCAGCCCTCCCTGTGGTGGGGGTGTGTAGCATGTGGTGCCAGGGATCGAGGAGTGGTCGCAGCACTTGCCTTAACTTTCCTCCACAGGCGCTTTAGACCACTGAGCCATCTCTCATTATTATATTTTCTACTTTCTGCAAACACTGAGAATGCCCACTAAAGGATAAATAGGAAATGTTGACTAGGGCAGTGAGAATTAATCTTTTAGAACTTTCAGTGATAACAAACAGTGCACTGCAGTACAAGTTCGCTACTCCTGGAGTATACCTTGGAGGGAGGCTGGCACACTTTGAAACTCTGAAGCATGCCGGCAAAGGCCGAATGTCTGTACAGTCAGTAGTCCCTCTGGAACTATGAGTGTGTGTGTGTGTGTGTGTGTGTGTGTGTGTGACAGAGAGGCAGAGAGAGAGAGAGAGAGTTATTAAAATGTCTAGAATCTTCGAAATCTCAGCCTTGACATTCTTAAGGCTCTGGAGGCTAGTTCTAGCAATCTGCCTCCTCCAAAGGTTTTTTTCCTGGGGTGCATAAGCTCTTATGTTTTGGGGAATGCAACTTCAGTGGAGAAGTCTGTAGTAATACACCATATTAACTTCTTGGCATGACTTTGGCATGGAAGGCACCATTAGAATACAGTTCCATCAAGTGAGGTCATCTGGGTAAGCTTGTTATTGAAACAAACAAATACAAAATTTTACTGACAACTCACAAATTTCAAAAAAAAATTATCAAATAAGTATTCAGACACTGGAATTTATAAAGAACTAAAAACCATTAGGGTCCCAAAATTCAAAGACCCAGTGCAGAAATGGGCATCTGAGATGAACACACACTTCTCAAAGAAAGAAATTAAACAAGCCTATAAATACATGAAGAAATGCTCCACATCACTAGGCATCTGTGAAATGCAAATTAAAACAACACTTAGCTACCATCTCACCCCAGAAAGAATGGCTACCATAAAGAAATCAACCAATAACAAATTCTGGAGAGGCTGTGGGGAAAAAGGAACCCTTCTGCACTGCTGGTGGGAATGCAGACTGGTGCAACCATTATGGAAGGCAGTGTGGAGACTCCTTAAAAAACTAGAACTGGAAATCCCATTCAATCCAGCTATCCCCCTACTGGGAATTTTCCCAGAACTGAAAACATCATACCATAGTGATACCTGTGCACCTATGTTTATAGCAGTACAATTTGTAATAGCCAAATCTCGGAAACAACCAGAATGCCCAACATCTGAAGAATGGTTGAAAAGATGTGTATTTCTATACAATGGAATATTATTCAGCTATGAAGAAGGATAAACTAGAAGACTTCATATATAAGTGGATATATCTTGAACATATACTCATAAGTGAAATAAGCCAGACCTACATGCATAAATATCATATAGTCTCCCTAGTGTAAGAAATCAAAAGAAGAAGAAGAAGAAGAAGAAGAAGAAGAAGAAGAAGAAGAAGAAGAAGAAAAAAGAAAAAAAAAAAGAACTCTAAAGAAGAAATAAAAATGGAGAGGCATAAACAAATCAAAAACTTTACTGACAGCAAAATGAAGCTCACAGAGCTGTTCAGATGGGATGAACAGAAAATGCATGCTGGGTGTGCTAAGGTGCATTCCTGTAATTCCAGTACTCTCGGAGGCTGAGACAGGAGGATAGAAAGTTCAAGTCCAGCCTGAGCAAGTTGGTGGCTTAGGGAAACCCTGTCTCAAAACACAATATTTAAGAAAAAGGGATGGTGATGTAGCTCTGTGTGAAGCTCCTATGCTTATTCTTCAGTATCTCAAAACAAAACAATATCAGTAATAGCCCCACCAAACAAAAAACAAAGCTTATGTTTACTCCTGCCCACCCAGGCACACAGCAGTTTCTTAGTTCATAGCTGCTACCATAAAAGGAAGCAAGGTAGAGAACCCTGGTTTGTTCTTGGAGTAGAGAGCAGCAACAGTTATCTTTATAGTTCAAGTCCATGGACTTGGGGGATGGAAGTGCAAAAGCTGTGTCTTTGCATCAAAGAGAGTGCCTGGGACCACTTAGTCGTTGCTCCATGTCCTGTTTCTGGAGCTGAAGGAAGTCCTGCACTCTGAACCCTGAGTCCTCATCCCATCTTGGGCAGGGATCCCTGTGCACTAGGCTCTGTGCTGGCGGCAGGGCTAATGATCACCAGGTCTGCTCCTGACTGCTGTGCTCTGGTCAGGGGGAATCTAAGCACACAGAGGAGCAACGTGCTCTGCCTGTCTGAACTCTCTCTCTCTCTCTCTCTCTCTCTTTCTCGACAGGGTCTCACTATATAGTCCAGGCTGACCTTAAACTCATAGTTACCCTCCTGCCTCAGCACCCCAGGTGCTGGGATTACCCGCCTGCACCCCTATGCAGGGCTCTGAAGTTTCTGAATGGTGAAGACATCTCCAAAAGCCCTTCTCCTTGGGTTTAATCCTCAGCCTGTCAGGGTGACGGGTGACCGGTGATAATTTTGGAACATCCAGATGGCCTTATAGCTAGAATGGAGCTTGAAGTCACCATGCACGTGCCCCAGGAGGGCTCTAACTGGCTTATTCTGTTTTAACAGCATCCTGCTTTGAGTTAAACAGCTAAGGAGCAATAAACAGAAGAACTGGCTTCTAGACAATGTATATTAATCTCACCTTAAATTTATCCTCCTAGGACATAGGAGAGCTTCTTAAAGCGCTGCTGGCACTTCGTGAATGATTGGGTGTTGTGCATGTGCGGCTGTACAGCTGTAGCCAGTGTGGTTCCCAAGGACAGAAAAGGTAAGAGAACTTCTTCCAGGATTCTTCTGTTTATCCTATGATCTAATTTGAGCAGAAGGAAACTTTTTTTATAGTAGCCATTCATAGGTTTGTATGCAAGTATAGTGTAGGGTTGGTAACCAAACACAAAGTAATTCAACTCTGTTCTTTTTTTTTTTTTTTTTTAAGAATTATTTTATTTTTCTTGTTTCAGAACTTTTGTTTGTTTATTTTTATGGCTGGCTCAGCCTGCCCTGAGGGCAGGGCTGGCGCAGCACGTGGTGCTGGGGATCTAACCGGGGTCCCTACAGCCTAAGCTTTCCTAAGCAGGCGCTTTAGACCACTGAGCCATCCTGCCGGGCCCCTCAACTCTGTTCTGTATAAGAGACATAACCCTTAGTCAGAGAGATTGTGGTACATCTACACAATGGAGCATTTTGTAGATGATCTGTGTTCTGAAGTAAGGTAAACACCAAGGTACTTTTTGGCAAGAAAGATGGATTTAGAACCATGTTATATTAGGTCACTTTTTCAGTGAGACAGAATGTATGTGTTTTACTTATATGTAAAATGAATTAAAATTATCCTTAGGTGGGATGATACACAGGGTGGAAAAGACAGACAAGAACTAGGCTTCTAAATTTACAGTTGTCCTCGCATAGCCTCATGCAGTCATGGGGCTGGGTTGGCTTTTTTTTTTTTTTGGTGGTACCAGGGATTGAACTCAGGACCTTGTATTTGCCAGGCAAGCACTTTTTCCAGTGAGTTATCTCCCAGCCCTAGACTTTTCTAAATGGATCTTGACAAACTTTATGTCTTTCTAGCAACACTTGCTTTGCATAAGTAAAATAATAAAGTTGAATCAAATGAAAAACGCAAACCTTAAAAATTAAAAATAAGCCGGGCATGGTGGCGCACGCCTGTAATCCCAGCACTCGGGAGACTGAGGCAGGAGGATCAGTGCGAGTTCAAGACCAGCCTGGGCTACAAAAGTGAGCTCAAGGCCAGCCTCAACTGCATAACAAGACCCTGTCTCAAAAAGACAAAAAAATAAAAAAATAAAAAAAAATTACTAGTGAATCTGTCAAGTTGGTGGCACATAAAATAATTACTTCAAGTTATTTTAAAATCAGTATTTTGGATGCCCAGTGGGATGGCTCAGTGGTCTAAAGCGCCTGCTTGGGAATGTTTGGGCGGCTTCAGAGACCATGGTTTGATCCCTGGCACCACATGCTGCACCAGCCCTGCCCTCGGACCAAGCTGGGCCGGCCACAGAAATGAGTGAATGAACAAACAGAGGTTCTGAAACAAGAACAATAAATAAATAAATAAATAAATAAATAAATAAATAAATAAAATCAGTATTTTGGGGCTGGCCAAATAGCTTAGTGGATTAAAGCGCTGCAAGTAGGCACAGGGGCCAGGGATCGATCCCCAGGCCTGCCTTGCTGGTCCCACCCCAGGGACTTGCTGACATGGCAGTTGAGGCTGGGTGTGGTAGCTCCTGCTGTGCCTGTAATCCCAGCACTTGGGTGGCTGTAAACAGGAGGATCGGGCTGGGCAGGATGGCTCAGTGGTCTAAAGCGCCTGCTTAGGAAAGCTTAGGCAGCTGTAGGGACCTTGGTTCGATCCCCGGCACCACATGCTGTGCCAGCCCTGCCCTCAGGGCAGGCTGAGCCGGCCATAAAAATAAATAAACAAACAAAAGTTCTGAAACAAGAAAAAAAAAAAAACAGGAGGATCACTATGAGTCCGGTCTAGTAATGAACAGTGTTTTGCTCCCACATCCTTGCGGGACAGAAGAACTACAAAGAAATTTAAAATTGCAACTAGCAGTTATTTTGAAGTTGTTACAGATCTGTTGAAAAAGCATAGTGGTGAAAGTAAAGCTCCTGTTAATATTCACAGTTCTGAATGATGTGTGCAAAGAAGTCATGTATGAAAATCAAGAAAGCTGTGCTGACACATGGTAATCATCCATTTGAGTGAGGATGTGTGTGAATAAACTAAGAAGTATTTTTCTTGTAAAAAATGTACATTTTTCCTCAGTACCGCAAAAAAAAAAAAAAAAAGAAAAAGAAAAAAAGGTACACTTTTGCTAATTCTTCAAGGCGCCTAGAAACAATAAAAGGCCAGGAGCAAAGAACACCAATAATGCCTGGGTTGTAGCCCCCAGATAACCATTTTCTTCAAAAACCTGCTTAAATGTCTTCAAAAATGATAGGAAACATAGAAAATGAACTTCGTATCTTCTACTGGAAAACAGGTCATCTGGGTTAAATTGAAAAGAGGAAAGGACCTTCTCTAGTCTTAGAAGAGATGTTTTGGTTAGGAATCAAGATAAATCATAAGGGCTGGGAGCTGGGGAGATGGCTCCGAGGCACAAGTGCCTGCTGGGCAAGTGCAAGGTCGTGAGTTTGAACCCCGGTCCCACACACCAAAAAAAAAAAAAAAAAAATCATAAGGGCTGGGGAGAGAGCTTAGTAGAAGTGCTCGCCTAGCAAACGCAAGGGCCTGAGTTCAATTCCTGGGCTCCACAAAAGAAAAAAAAAGGATAAATAATGACTGTAAGCCATCACATGCCCTAATCAATAATTTATAAGTTCACAATGATCTTTAAAATTTTATTTATTTATTTATTTATTTTTTCTTTTGGTCCTTTGTGGGACAGGGTCTTGCTGTGCAGTTCAGGCTGGCCTTGAGCTCACTTTTGTAGCCCAGGCTGGTCTCAAACTCACACCAATCCTCCTGCCTCAGCCTCTTAAGTGCCGGGATTACAGGAGTATGCCACCCTGCCCAGCTACTTACTGTCTTTTTGAGGCAAGGTCTCACTATGCAGCTCATGCTGGCCTCGAGTTCACTTTGTAGTGCAGGGTGGTCTCCTGCTCATATAGTTCTCCTGCCTCAGCCTCCCACAGGCACGCCCCACCATGTCTAGCCCATCGTGATATTTTAGGGAGCACTTTTTGCTCAGCATTGGTGTTAGGCTTGTGATTTACTTCCATTACCCTGGTAATGGGGAGAGAATGAGGAATTTTCCCCTGAATTTATACTATATTATAAAATAGCTAAGTATGCCAGGAGTTAAATAAAGAGTCCACTTAAGAATTAGCAGGGAACGGGGCCTGGCGGGATGGCTCAGTGGTCTAAAGCACCTGCTTGGGAAAGATTGTGTGGCTTCTGGGACCACGGTTCTATCCCCGGCACCACATGCTGCGCCAGCCCTGCCCTCGGGGTGGGCTGAGCCGGCTATAAAAATGAATGAATATGGGCCCGGCGGGATGGCTCAGTGGTCTAAAGCACCTGCTTGGGAAAGCTTGGGCGGCTTCAAGGACCGCGGTTCAATCCCCGGCACCACATGCTGTGCCAGCCCTGCTCTCGGGGTGGGCTGAGCCAGCCATAAAAATGAGTGAATAAACAAACAAAGGTTCTGAAACAAGAAAAAAATAATAATAAATAAAATAAAAAATTCTTTAAAAAAAATGAATGAATAAACAAACAAAGGTTCTGAAACAAGAATAAAAATAATAAATAAAATAAAAAATTCTTAAAAAAAAAGAATTAGCAGGGAAGGGCCAGGCCTGGTGGCGCATACCTATAATAATACTAGCACTTGGTAGGCTGAGGCAACAGGATCAGTGTGAGTTCAAAACCAGTCTGGGCTACAAAAGTGAGCTCAAGGCCAGCTTGAACTGCATAGCAAGACCCTGTCGCAAAAAGACCAAAAAGAAAAAAAAAAAAAAAAAAAGAATTAGCAGGAGAAAAAAAATAAAATTAGGGGCTGGGCAGATGACTCAGCAGCATGAGCACCTCCCTGTCAAGTGCAAAGTACTGAATTTGATCCCCAGTACCAAATAAAATAAAATAAAATAAAATTAGAAAGCCACCATTTTGCAGTTCTTAAGGACAACATGGACCTAGGAAATGATCTTCAATGCATGCTAAGAAAATCAGATTAAAGGTTGATGAGGAAGGTTTCCAACTGAGGAAGTAAGTTATTTCCTGAGCCAGTCTTTGCGTCGTCTCAGGCCGGAGGACAAGACACATTCGTTCTCTGCCTCTCGGTGTGATGCAATAGGGTACGCACAGAATCACCTGTAAAGTGTTTTTGCCTAAACCAAATCGAATCAAATCTAATCAAGTCTCCAAATCTAACTAGTAGGGTACAGGAGACGCTGGGCTGCTAAATGGCAACCAGCCATGTCCAAAACGGGGAACATTCTAAGGATTAATGGCTCTCCAGCAGATCTTCAGTAAGTGGAAGAAAGGGGAAAAGAGAGAGTATTCATTATAAAAGGAAAGAGCTTGAAAGGACATTAAGGGACATTTTAACCAGATAAAATGTGTGGATCTTGTCTGAATCCTGATTGCCTTTGAGACAATCAGGGGAATTAAAAAAAATTCTCCTTTTTTTTTTCCCTCAATGCTGTGGATTCAGTGCTTTGGGTCTTGTGTATGCTAGCCAGGCAAGCACTCTGACCCTGAGCTATCCTCCAGACTTGAGCAAAATTTTAATATAGGCTGGATTTAAATAAAGAATTTCTTATTAACTTTGTTAGATGATGTTGGGTTTTTAAAAATTATTCTTATAAGATTCCAATGTGTACTGAAGTATTTTTTTTTTTTAATGGGGGTCAGTCCTTTATTCCCTGGATTTGAAAAATATACTTGTGTCCTAATGCTAAACAAAAATACTTTGGTATAGCCTTCCATGTAAAATCCTACGGGGACAACTGGAGGTAGAAGGGAGAGAATTTCTTGGTTAAAGCAGAAAGATTGTAATAGAAACGGTAATGGTGGAGGTAATAATAACTAGAGGGCTTGGAGAAAATTCTTTTTAATCTAAATGGATACAGATCTTACAGAGAGGGAGACGGGATGCATCCTCCTTTGTTTCTCAATTTTCATAACTGTCGATCACGCCTTCTCTTTCCCATGCCGGTGAGATGCACAATATTGCAGAGAATGTCTGTGTCCTCCCCAGAGTCCCTAAATCAGTCAGCTTGGAGCACACCCTGCAGCCAGTGATGGATGTGTGGAAAGAGGGACAAGAAATTTGGGCTGCTTTCAACAGCTGAAATTCGGGGGTTTGTTACCGAAGCATTACCTTGCCCATTGGCTGTCAGGGTATATTTTAATACAGTGAAGTGTTTTGATCTAATAAATATGAAAGGCACTTCATGGAGTAGCTTTAATTAACAAGACATCAGGGATGGGATGTCACCTTCTCAGTGCCTGGCTGATTAATGCTACGCTGCTGTGGCTGCCTCACGAGCACAAGTTCCACATTGCTGTGTTGTGCCTCATAAACAGGCCAAGTATGGGGACTTCTGGCTTCTGCTTACAGATACGGGGTGCCATGTGGGCCTCTGGGGAGCCTGTATCTACTCTCTCTCTCCAGGCCTGTGTTCTGTTTTCTTCACTTATCTTTCCACAGGAATGAAGTTGCAAACAGAGTCCCTTGGGCGGGGTGGTGGCAGCTGGGTTTCTTTCCCGTAAAGTGGGTTTTATGGCAGTGAGGGGCCTCCTGACCAGAGCCTCAGAGCAGAGCTCCAAGGGCTGGGGCTGGGACGATGGCAGGATGGAACCTTTCCAGCTTTAAGAATAACCTGAGGGAGTTCGGGAGGTGCTAAAGAGCCCTTCGGGAAAGGCAGCTCCAGTACGGGAGCCAAGACAGCCTGCGGGCTCTAAGGAGCCCGGGGAGGAGCCGATATCCAGAGTTGCTTCCCCATCTTCAGGCCGGATTGGGAACTTCGCGCCTGTCTAGCTCGGCTTTCCTTTCTCGCGCTGTGGTTTGTCCCTTGAAGCCTGGCCAGGCAGGAACGTGATGCTTTAGCCTGTGGCCTGAATCCCAGCCCACCTTCTGGCTCTTTTGCAATGAACAGAAAAGCAGCCCTTGCTGGCTGGGTACGGTGGCACTGCTGGCAGGGTGGCACATTTTGATTGGGCTGCAGGTAGATGTTACCCTGTGGGCTACCTATACACCTCCCAGCGGGGGCCCAGCCCAGACCCTGCTCAGCATCCCGATCTCTGTTCACCCTAGGAAGTGGCCTTGTCCAGAGCCCGATGTGTGCCTGACAGGCTTGGTCTTTTTATACCTGGGGGGGCTTCCACTTTTATGGGAAGGTGGCATGCTGGGGTGAAGGCTGGAGTGTTACCCAGGGGAGGCTACCTTTCTCCCCCTAGAGTCAGCAGTAGGCCACAAGGGGGTCTCCAAAGTGGAGATGGAGCCATGGGGTGGTCTATGGGCTCATTTTCAGAATGTGCTGGCAGATGTGTGAAACAGGCTACCGGGGAGAATTAAAAAGCAGACTCAAGAACTGTTGCGGGCCCTCAAGAGATAGGCACTTCAGGGTCTGGGACTGGGGACTTCCAGGACAGTACTGGGTCCCTATGTAGGGTGACCTGGAACTGAGCAGGATGGTGCCTGCCTGTAGTCTCGGCAGTCAGGAGGCTGAGGCAGGAGGATGGCCACAAGGCTGAGGCCAGCGGGGCTCCATAGTGAGCTGAGGACCAGCCTGAAGAACATGAGAGCCTGTCTCCATACCTGCAGACACACACATACAGGCCCATACAAAACAACGGACGGTGCATGATGTGTATTCTTCCTGTCTGTTGGGGCTGCTCACCTGTTGGACAGGCTTAAACGGTCTGTATGTGTTCAGGGAGATGATGTTCCTCTGCCCTCCACCTGTGTTTATTTCTTATGTCCCACTGACCAAGGGAAGGATGAGCACAGACAGGTGCTCGTGCTGCTGAGCTATTTACCTGGCCCCTGGAAGGATGAAAACAAAGCACCTCAAACGGGGAGGAAAGAGGCCAGTCCACTGTCACCTTCTGCAGGGCAAGCAAGAGGGCCCGAGCACCCTGACCTTCCTGGTCACCTCTGGCTCTGGCTCCACTGAGTAGCCTTCTGCCTTCAGCCTCCTTGGTCTTCTGGGGTGACCCACCTGTGGGGCTCAAGCGTTGCTCATTCTTTCAATTGTCATTGTCACCCCAGGTAGCTCTGCACATGGTAGAGTTGACTGGATGTTTAGGTACCAGAGATGCTCAGGAACCCACTTGGGGTCACTGGCTTGCTGCCTGTGCTCCCGGCAGCACCATGACCTGAGGTTTGTCCCAAACACCAAGCAGGGGCAGGAGATTCAATGCCCACCCCACCCTGATGGATGGGGTTACAACAAATACTCAAATAAATACTCCAGCTCCCCAGGCTCCCAGAGAACAATCCATTTCTTGTCTTGTCTCTTTCTTTCTTTCTTTCTTTCTTTCTTTCTTTCTTTCTTTCTTTCTTTCTTTCTTTCTTTCTTTCTTTCTTTCTTTCTTTCTTTCTTTCTTTCTTTCTCTTGGTATGGACATGATTAGTAGTAGTTACACTTGCCTAGGACAGTTGGTACCTGTACCTATGGCATCGGACTCCATGTCACTTCTTTGCCTCTCTGGGTCTGCAAATCCCCTACCACAGGGCATCATCTGCCTCCCTGACCGTGCTGCTCCTCTGAGGTACACCACGTCCACGGGCCCCACCCTGCAGTGGCCTCGGTGTCTCCGAAGCTTGCTCCTCTCCCGCACACCCTGCCCACTTCCTTCCTCTGTTTCCTGGCAACGCCTTGCAAACCAGCTTCTGACCTGGGCCCTTCCTGGGGGGCTTTTTGAGCAAACCAAACCCCCAGACACCTCCTGCTCTGTTTTTCCCCAGGTGCTAAAAATTTAAATTACCCACCTCTTCCTCAGGCCTTTCATCTTCCAGCTGAAGCTTCCTTAGTATCAGCTGGAAACCAACCATCCAGCCAGCCTAGCCCTGTGTAGCCCACACAAAGGAGCTACGTCTTTTTAATTTTTTATTATTGATTTGTTTCCTGCAGCACTAGGGAGTGAACCCAGGACTTTTGCACTGAGCTACATGCCAACACCCTTGTACCTTTTTAAAACTTGAGACAATGTCTCACTAAGCAACTGCATTGTCAAGGCCAGACTCTAACTTGTGATCTTCCTGCCTCAGCTGCCCACATTGCTGAGAGGCCAGACCTGTGCCACCCTGCCCAGAGGGAGCTGTGCTTTGAAATTTCAGTCTTTCTTGCCTTCAGTCCTCCTCTGGGGTCTGTTTGCAGAGGGAAGCAGTGAAGACATCCCTTGCCCCTTGATGTGCATTATGCACATGCCCTAGCCCTTGAGAAGCAGAAATGATTTCTGGAGGACATGACCCCAGCCCCCTCTGGGACCAAGGCCAGGAGGATGGCAAGTTCAAACACAGTCTGGATAGTTTAGCAGCTCAATAAAACCTTGTCTTGGAAATGAAAAAAGCCAGGAGTGGGGGTGAGGCTCAGAGCAGAGATCCTGGGTTCAATCCCCAGGCTGGGGTGGGGAATGCAGGGCAGGCAGCTTCCGGAGATAAGCAACAGCATTTGCAAGGAATTTAAGAGACAGTTGGATTTCTCACAGTATGCTTGGGAATGGAATCCGGGCCTTTTCTTGAGGCAGTGTCTGGATGATTTTCTCCTGCAAGGTTGTGGGAGCTGGAGAGGGTATGTGGTGACACTCAGATGACTGTGATGCGTGACACTCAAATGACAGTGACTATTTCCCACGCACTCTAGCTTGCTGGACTCTGCTGAGTAGGGGCCCTGAGGAAGCCGGCGTGAGGGGTACTTTTCCATAGAGTAAAAGCTTGCTAGAGGATACTGGGTGAGACTAGAGGTTCGTTCATATCTGCTCTTGAACAAGGTCTTGTGAGTACCAGTGACCCTAAATAGTTTGTCCCCTCCCCTATCAAGGGGCTTGAACCCAAGGTCTTTATACTTAGCTGCATTAGCAGCCCCTACCCCACTCCTTTTTTTTTTGCTTTGAGACAGGGTCTCACTATGCAGTTCAGGCTGGCCTTGAGCTCACTTTTGTAGCCCAGGCTGGTCTTGAACTCACATCGATCCTCCTGCCTCAGCCTTCCGAGTGCTGGGATTACAGGCATGCGCCACCACTCCCAGCCTCCAATCAGATCTTATTGCTATGTTTTAGGTGGACCTAACAATCACATTCATCAAAGAAAATCAGTACCTGCACACTACAGAACCTGTTTCTTTTTCTCTCCCTGTACCCCCACCCTCTTTTCCTCCCCATCTACAAAAGCTTTGTTTCCACCTTTTCCTTCTTTCCTCATCTTTTTTTTTAGGGTCTCACTACTGAGTCATAGTGATCCTCCTGTTCATACTTCCCAAGGGCTGGGATTACAGACGCGCGCGCCACCATGCCCAGTATCGCCAGCTCAGAGCGCTCTAGAATGGGGCCGATGTGGCATGAGGGGCCAGGAACCGAACTCTGGCCCCTGTGCTTCCTTTAAGCAAGTGCTAAATCCCCTGAGCTATACTGCCGGCCCTTTTCCTCATCTTTTATTTTTAACTTTTCCCTTTTTTTTTTTTTTTCATTTGAATATTTTCTTCCCACTACACAATACCTCTTATACATTTTGGCCCTTATTTACACATTTAGTGGCTTCTCATGCCAGACAAACCATGTGGTGCTTACACATGCTTAAGAACATGGTCTCAAGGTGTATCCACTTCCCTAGAAATATCTCAGGTGTATCCTTGTTTATGACAGAATGGTACTCCATTATACTAAAAAAAAACCTCACATCTTTATCCATTTACCAAGTGATGGCCATTTGGGCTATTTCTAAGATTTCACTGTTAGAAACAATGCTGGTATAAATATGGATGTATACATTTCACTGTGGTATACTACTTTCCTTTTAGGGAGATACCAAGAAGGGGAATAGCTGGGTGAAGTGGAATCTCTAGTCCTAGTTTTTTTTTTTTTTTTTTTTTTTTTTTTTTTTTTTTTTTTTTTTTTTTTTTTTTTTTTTTTTTTTTTTTTTTTTTTT
>PVJA010034035.1:0-22844 GCA_004027025.1 Myocastor coypus | reverse complement strand
GAAAAAAAAAAAAAAAAAAGTCTGCAGGGGTATAGAGGAGGGCATACGGGAAGAGGAGAGGAACAGAGTTCCAGCCATTTTTATGCAGCAGAAGCTTTCAGATACAGCGATCTGAAGTGTATATATGGAGAAGAGGAGAGTTTGCCTAGAGGCTGCATTTATTCAAGAGTATTTATTTGGATTATACTTTTATTCTGGATGGTTTTATGAGCAGGTGATAGCTTGCATCAGTAACAGAAGAGCTAAAGTTGCTTCCAGTCACCCCTACTTGGGGGGGGGCACTCCTTCTTGAGCAAGCCAGGCACAAGAGAAACCTCTAGAGAGAGGAGACCAATGAGAAGGGTCTGGAATCTTGAGAAGGGATAGCAGTAGACAAATTATCTTAGATACAGTAGTTCCTTCTTATGAATCACCTGATAGCAATTAATATTTAATTTTTTTCTTCTTAATTTTTATAACATTTTCTCCAGTTTTGCATGCATATATGTGGCAATATAAACAACTAATATGAACACAATATTATAGAATGCAACAAATGCTGTCAATTTCATATTATTTTGTTTAGTGAAATTCTGTATTGCTTCTAATTCTTTTATTACCATTACTTTGTATTCTCTCTAAAAAAAATAATAAATAAAATCACCTAATAGAAAAGAATTAGCGGGTCCAGTGAGATAGCTCAGTGGTCTGAAGTGCCTGCTTAGGCAAGCTTAAGCAACCACAGGGATTGTGGTTTGACCCTCAGCACCACATGTTGCGCTAGCCCCACCCCCAGGGCAGGCTGAACCAGCCATAACATAAGTAAATAAAGTTAAAAATAATAACAAGAATAAAAAATTGAAAAAAAAAACAAAAAAAGAGAAAAAAGAATTAGCTGGACAGTAGCTGTTTTGAGTGCCCCAAGAACATATTAGGATCTTCCCACAAGGGCACTGTGGTAGTACAGGCAGGAGTTTGTGCTGCATAGGCCACACCTGCAGTGAAGGTCCAGACACCATACTGTGACTTAGTGTCTTGGCATGGTTGGCTTTCATTAAATAATCAGAGAACAAGACAGATGTAGAAGAGCAGTAGGAGCACTGGAATGATGCATGGGACCTTTTCGTTTGATCCTTCAGTCTTTGATATAGTATGTGAGAGCAGAAAGCTGACTTGGCCTGTCTAGGCTCCTAGTCTATTGTTTATTCCACAGCTACCAACCAGTTTCTGCTTTTCCTCATGGAAAACTCCAACATCAACAAAGACACAATGACTCTTTGTCCTTCTTCAGCAACCCAGCTGATAGGGTCTGCATTTTTAAAAAGAATCTTCCTTCATTTGCTCTCCAAACTGGAGATAATTAATAAGAAAGAAAACATCAATTAAAACTGAGTAAACACATTTCTAAGGCACTGACAAATTTTATTACAGCTCCTCACTGAAAGGACAATGCCGTTTCACAAAGCATAGTTCAGAGAATGCCAGTTCCACTGGATGGTGAAAGTGCAATGCAATAAATAAATAAATAAATAAATAAATAAATAAACAAACAAATAAACAAATAGTAAAAAGGTGTTTTGCAAGCAAATATCTCTAGGAAGGGCTGGTACAATATTTGAATATGGTTGATCTGCTTCAAAACTCAGTAAAACTTGATTCCCAGTGTAACGGTATTAATGGTGACAAAGTAGTGAAGAAGTAGTTAGGTACTTAAGGAGGCTTAATGTTTTCTCTCATGGGGTTGAAGCTCTCACCCTCCTGGGACTATGTTAGTTGTCACAAGAGTGGGTTGCTGTAAAGTTAGGCTGAAGCTTGTGTTTTGTTTCTTCTGTCCATGCCCACATATGCTTCTACTTTATATGATCAGTTGAAAGTGGAAGCATGAGACTCTCACCAGTATAAGTGCTTGGACTTAACCAAGAGTATACCATCTTCCCAGATGATGAGCCAAGAAATCTCTATTCCTTAACAATACTCAGGGCCAGCCAAATAGCTCAGGGGATTAAAGTGCGATCCCTGAGCCTGCTGTGCTAGCTCCATCACTGGGCACGCTCAGATGGCAATTGAGACTGGGTATGGTAGTACATGCTTGTAATCCCAGCTCTTGGGAGGCTGTAAACAGGTGGATCACTATGAATCCTATTTAGTAGTGAGACCCTGAACACCCTGTAGACCCTTCCCTAAAAATATTAAGTGTTTTACACATATACATCCTCATTATGTAAAATAGATGCTACTATTATTTTGATTCCATAGATGAAGAAATTGAGATGCAGAGAGGTTAAGTAATCCATCCAATATCATAGTAATTAGAAGAACCTATAGTTTGAGGAATTATAATAGAGATTATTTATTGGATCCATGTTGTGGAGACTGTATAGGTGTTCACAGAACCCATTTCCTCTTCTTACAGGAAACTGGTTAAGTTACATTTTCCAGAACCACGGACAATGAGGAGGTCATTCCTTATCTGTAGGTTGTCAGTTCTCTACAGCCTGAAGAAGTTAACAGTAGTTATGCCTACTCTATATCCTCTCTTCCCGCAACTATAAAGTTTGTGAAAATTGCACTATGAAATGTGTTTAGATCTCTAAATAAATATGTAGATTAGAGCCCACCAACTCACATCACCCTACCCTTGAACTGTGATATGGATAAGAAATTATTGCTAATTTATTAAACCATTGAGTTATTGGTGTTATTTGTTATAATATCTGTCCTAACCTAACATGACCGAGAACATCATGACTTTCTTTTTCCTATAAATTTGTCTGGAATGAAGAGTATGCAGCATTTGTTTGCACTGAAGAATGTTACTATAGTATAGTCAGCACTAGTTTCAAAGTCAGTATGAACTAAATTCAAATCTGCACCAGCTCTGTAATTTTGAGTAAGTTACTTAACTTTTCTGAGCTTCTGTTACATATAATTTCAAATGTGTATACCCAACTCACAGAATAGGTGTGCAGATTAAATAAGATCACTGCAGAAAGTACCTGACACAGAGGAGATGCTCATCAAAAAGTAGCTATTATCATTACAAAGCAGCCCTGCACTTTGCCTGATTCATAATAATAAACATTGAGTAAATGGCAGTTTCATTCCTATAACTCTGTCCTGTGTCCCTGTAGCGCAAGGGCCAGTTTGGCTTGGCTTGGGAGACACCTTGTCTGAATTAACTATCTATTCATTTCTCTCCTGGACTGTCTTTTTGGTAGTGTCATCTCTTACCTTGTCCTTGGGAAACTGTCCATCCTGCAACCTCATTCTATTCTAGGCAAGTGTCAAATCCCTAAGAGAAGCTACATTCTAGTAAGGGCTTGCCTCATTAGAAGGTTTTGTAGGGTGAATTATTCCTCTACTGGACTTAAACTCTTAGCTCCTTTCCTGTGGTGTTTCCTAGGCTGACTCACTTGGCTAGAAATAAGCAAGACTATGTTATCTCTCTGCTGTTCCCAGTGCCCAATTTAATGACAGCTTCAGAGTAGGGGCCACATGTGTATTGCGTATCAGCTAATGTAGTGCCACTGAATGCTGCAAAAAGGCAAGCTCAGGGCCTGTGAGGAACAGAAATTACACAGCTGCCATCTGAGCTTAAGTATGTGGGTATGTAGGGGGCAGTGAAAATACCTTTTTTTTTTTGGTACCGGGGATGGAACTTGGTACTTTGCACTCATGCTGTTGAGCTATCTCCCTAGCCCAGAAGATTATTGACCTATGACAATATGTGACAACTCTGGACAATAATGAAGCAAATTGACTTTACATATACACCCCTTTCTAGACCAAACAGCAAATGTTGCTTGTGATGTGTTGAATTTCCACCATTCTCAATCCCTACCATCAAAAGCACAGAAAAAGAAAGGAAATATATTAAAAGTTCAGCTATCATTAATTATCTCTCCAAAGTTGGCCTGAATCTCTCAACAGTTTTTCCACATCCCTCTGTACTAGAGTTTTCATTGATTTGAGACACTTTCACTTCACTAGGCCTCTGATGAATTTCTTGAGGTAATCTCATTTGTGGGCTAACTGGTGAGTGCCAATAAAGCGCATGTGCCTCCTGAAGGTATAGAGGTATAGAGGGCTTTCTTAAGCCCTCAAAGCATTCAAAGTTGGAGCCAACACTGAAAGCACTTTCTGGAGGTCTTAGAGGCTTCATGGATGATCACACTGGCCCTAGACTACATCAACAATCCACAGATAGAAAACTTTAGAAGGTGCCATCACCTTCATTAGGGTAGGCACCTCATACGAGCCCCAGGTTGCTTTGAAGCTAGGAATAAATCCTCCTCCACCTATCCCCTTCTAGGTAGATGGAAACTACTTGTAGCTAATAGTTAGTTATAGAGTGCTTTGCAATGTCCATCCCTGTTCTTACTACTTCATAATTATGCACTGAGTTTGTGAAACACTCTTACAGGGAAGGTACTATTGTTATCCCCATCTTACAGGGAAGGCAACTGAGGCAAAATTTCATAGCTGGAAACACACAGAACCAAGTTTTGAACTAGACAATCTGCTTCCAGATCACATACTTGTAACTACTATGCACACCACCTAGTTAGCATAGGTGAGGCCTCTCTTGTGCTATCTCCTGAGTTAGTCCTCCTTCACATGATATCTGGTTCCCAATATCTGCAGACTTGATCCACCTCAGAGAAAATCCTAGTATTTTGCATTAGTTACATTATGGGACAGTGTGACCTTATGGTAAAAATCAGCAAGACCTTCCCAGGAATTTGTGGAGGGCCAGGAAAGAAAAGGAGGAGGGTAGTGAAATGCAATAACTGAAGAAGGAAGCCATTAGTAACGTCACTGGAGAGGAGATAAGAATCCCTTCCTCTCCTTCCTCTCCCCAGACAGAACAACCATTTCTCAAGACTCTCGGACATACACGTGTGTGTACATACTCTCATGCATATTTTTTTTTGCTCAATTCTTCCAGAAAAAGGACAGGAAAGGACTGCCAGAAAAGATATGGCTTGTTAGCTAAGAGCCTTGGTAGACACGTCCTACAGGTCTGCTTTTGGAAGGCAGTAAAGCATTGGGGGCTGGGCAACCTGAAGAACTCAGGTTCAGAGAACATCTCCTCCATAGACAAGAAGGTGAGAAAACACTCCGCTGCTGTGCAAGACTGGTTCAGTTAACGTGGTATGAGCATAACTTTATGGACAGCCTCTTGGACTTCCACTCTGAAAGCCTAAGGAAGGCTCAATAGGGATATCCAGAAGAAGCCTCATTTTTTTCTTGACTTTACTTATCCTGAAGGACCTCCACAGCTTCTAAACCAATGGACTAGTTGATAAAGAGCTCAGTCTCTGTTGTCTTAGCTTTTGACCTCTGTGAATAAAGGTCAGCACTAACAAATCCTCAGATCTTCAAGAATAAGCTGGCTGAACAGTAACGAAAGCCTTCCCATAATGCTTCTCCCAATGTTTCACTACCTTGTGGTTTTATTTTTATTTATTTATTTATTTATTTATTCTTGTTTCAGAACCTTTGTTTGTTTATTCACTCATTTTTATGGCCAGCTCAGCCCGCCCCGTGGGTAGGGCTGGGGCAGCATATGGTGCCAGGGATCCAACCGAGGTCCCTGAAGCCGCCCAAGCTTTCCCAAGCAGGTACTTTAGACCACTGAGCCATCCTGCTGGGCCCCACCTTGTGGTTTTAGAACGTGTTCTCACACCATCATCTTGGAAACTGGCACCTTGTATTTTTACTCTTCCTTAATTTTATATGCACATGGTCCTACATGTGTCACCCAGTTTTCTTACCTGTAAAAATGAAGCTAATACTGTCCTGCATGTCTTGTAGAAGTTTTTAGAATCTAATCAGAAAGTTCTGAATGCTCTGGTCAAGTGAACAACAATGCTGTCTGTGCTAAGAGATACATCTACTTCATCCACCAGCCTTTAAGCCACCCTCTACCTGCTGGCTCCTTCCCTTGTGCCCTGCAGAGCATTTTCACGTAGTGTACAGTCAGTAAAAGCATGCATCATCAATTCAATGTATGACTGACAACATAGTATTTTAGTACTGCAAATCACTGTCAAATCTGTTACACATGATGTTGAAAAAAATCCAGTCCTCGATTGGGCCAGTGCCATAGTTGCTAATAGCAGCATTGAGTGACACCAAATGAAGCCAATGACACTCAGTTGGTTTTGAAAGGATACAATGAGAGCACATATATGCTGGGTCATAAGGAGATTGAATCAAGGCAGTTTCTTCCCTCAATTAACGACAAGGAGATAGGGCAATAACTAAAAGCAACACTGTCATGGTAAAGGATGACTGGGGAATAGTAGCAAACATACTATTCTGTTCTTTCTGGCTCTTCGCTCATTACACACCATTTAGACCCAGTCAATGCAAGCATAGTGAAGGAAGAAACCTGAGGAGTGGTTCATTCCAGAGGCAGGCAGATGGTGTGAGACTCAAGAAAGGAGAAATGATCAAAGACTCATAGAACTGGACAAGACCTTTGATCCACCTCCACTTTATAGTTGAGGCCCAGAAACTTGAACTAATTCATCCAGTCACAGAACCAGGATAAGACAGTGCCATGATTATAACTCAGGTACCAAGGGGAAATGTTATTCTCTAGCGTCCCACCTAGAGGAAGGGCTAGTTGTTATAGCCCCAAGTCAATTTGATGTTCACAGCAAGTCCAGGAGCTTGGCAGTACAAGGGCTGTTATTTTCATTTTATGTCAAATAAACATGCCCAGAAGGATTTTTGTGTTAATGGTCACACATATTAGTAGCAAGACCAAGGAGTATAACCTAATACTCCTTCTGGCACAGCTTCATGGCTAAAAGCAAAGCAGCTGAAGTCGTATAGACATGGATTTGAATTTCAGTCCCACAATTTACTGCCTGTGAGACTTTGGAGGAGTTTCCTATCTGAGGTTTGGTATTCTCAGATATCAACTGCAGTGATAAGGAACCTTTTAGAGCTTTCAATGATATAAACAGTCTGCTGCAGCATGTGTGCCATGGGTTCACCACCACAGAATTAGAGACTGATAATAGCACTGACATCCCTAAGCTATTGTGAGCATTAAGTAAAATAAAGACTACAGAGTTCCTGGCATAGCTGGAGGCAAGTATTAAGTACTCTCTCTTCAACCTCCCAACCTCAGTGCCTCTCCCTTTAGGAAGAATTCAGTGGTGGGAGGAGGGGGAAGAAGTTAATAACAAATGCTGAGAAGTGAGCTTTGAAACACAGCAGCATTCTCCTATCAGCTAGCTCTAGCTTCCCCTCTCTCCCTCATTCTACAAAGGAAATGGAACAAAAGAATATCCAGAGAGGATTGGTGTTCTCCATGCCATTTGTGTTGCTGGGCAGGCAGCCTGCGAAATCAGCAAATCCCAATTGCCTGGCCTTCGAGACAGACAGACAGACAGACAGACAGACAGATAGACAACAGATGTAGACAAATGAGCAAGGAGGACCAAGGGCCCCACAGCTTGAGAGTGGGGGAGGAGTAGAAGCAAAGATGAAAGCAAGGAGATAAATCTGTATAAATACAGATGCTCACCACATGATGGAACCTCCTTTCCCCCAGACAGACAGCCAAGCACCTTTGTGGCCTAGTAGAACCAGGTCTTTATGTCTCTTAGTTCCACTAAAACCAAGGTCAACATCAAGTTCTGACACTGGCTGATATCCCAGCCAGTATGAGCTTGACTGAGAAGAAATGCAAAAGAAAAGACAAACAATTGCTCTTTCCCAGAAGCCCTTCCTTTTCATGGTCCATATACTTCTCTGCTTCACACCCATCTACACCATTCTTCCTGGTTTGCAAAAAATTGGCCTGCTCTGTCCTGGGACCACTACAAGGGAATGTTATCCCCTAGCAATAAAATAGGTCAAAGTTAGCCTGGAAACTGGCATTCCTGTCTGATTGCTTTTATCATATTCAATATAACCCTTGATCTTTAAACTGTTCCCGTTGCCTCTCTTGTAGAAGCAGGTCCCTAAAGAGATACTAACACGCTTTTAGATGAGCCAGACTGCCTTAAGATGATCAGGTTACTGATCATGGTCAAAGCAGATGAAAGTAGGCTTTCTAGGCATTTACCTGCAAAGGACTCTTCAGCCTAGTGTTTGGGTTGTCGTCAATCAAACTGTGATCCTGCCTTCAGGTTATTCCCTGAGTCCCTACACAAGATGCACAGTTCCCTTAAGCCAGTAGTCAGGCATCTTGGCCTTCAGGTTCCTAAGCTATGTAGCTCACCTCACAGCAAACCTAGGTGAATTTCTGACCTGCATTAGTTTTCTCAGTAAAAGAAGCAAAGCTTCTCCTTTACCCTCCAGATAATGGGGAAGCTAGTCGTACTGGATCCATTTTAGTCAGAACACTATACTGACTGAGTTTTTTAGGGTCATGTTTTCAGCACAAAGATAAGAAGTATTTGGGCCATGAAAATTATACCCTCACAAGTAGATTAATGCTGCTATTAAAAAAGGATTTTAAGGGACAGAGATACAGCTCAGAAGCACAACTACCTGCTTGGCAAGCACAAGGTCCTGAGTTTGATTCCCAGTAGCTAAATCAATAGTGTATACATACATATATAAATACAGGAAAAGGGCTTGTGGAAATTGGTTCGTTGTCTCTTGCCCTCCTGCCATCTGCCTGTGAAGACATTGTATTCCACCTTTATGGAGCATGCAGCAACCAAGACATCACCTCAGAACCAGAGACTGAATATGATGGCACTGTAAACTTGAACTTCTTAGTCCCTAGAACAGTAAGAAAGCTTTTAGTAAATTATGTAGTTTGTGGTGTTCTGTTACAACAGCACAAAAAGGACAAAGATACCAGGTGTTTGGCTTCTAGGCTCTTAATATTCCCTGTTCACCACCACTTTCTTGTATAAGAAGAAAAAGTGTAAATCAGAAAAAAAGGAAAGTTACTATTGCTGTATAAATACTGGTTACCAGAAATTGAATTCAGAACTTTCTTATATTGTATCCCAAGTAGTTCTATTTTCTTTTTTTTTTTACTGGGGGATGTGCATCTGGAGCAAAGAATTTCATTGACTGGAATTCTGTTAAGAGGCACATTTTCTTTTCTTTTTCTTTTTTCTTTTTGTTTTGTCTTTTTGAGGCAGGGTCTTGCTATGCAGTCCAGGCTGGCCTTGAGCTAATTTTTGTAGCCAAGGCTGGTATCGAACTTGCACTGATCCTCTTGTTTCAGCCTCCCAAGTGCTGGGATTATAGGTGTGTGCCACCATGCCTGGCTCTAAAAGGCACATTTTCATCATCAGTTTGTGCATGATCCACTTCATTTTATTTCATTTCGCTTTCTTTCCCTCTTTGTTATCTTTCCAGACTCATCTCCTTTCCTGAGGCCATTCTCTGTTTTTTCTTGATAAGCAGTATTTTTTTTTTGCAGGACCGGCGTTCAAACTCACATCCTTGCACTTGCCCAGCAGGCGCTTGTGCCTTGGAGCTATCTCCCCAGCCCCCCTTGATAAGCAGTATTATTCAGTATTATTCTGTACATCTTCTTCTCTTTCATATAATCTGATAAATACAGCAAGTGAGTTCTATTGCTGTCTATGAATTTACTGGGTTTATGTTAACTATGGCATAGTGTTTTGTAGTTTACATGTGCTGTACTTTGTTTTATTTATACATTCTCCTATTGATGCTTATGTAGGATTGTTTCCAGTTCTGACCTACTACTGTACAATATTATAAAAATAGATTGGAGGCCCGGCAGGATGGTTCAGTGGCCTAAAGTGCCTGTTTAGAAAGCTTAGGTGGCTGCAGGGACTATGGTTCGATCCCCAGAACCACATGCTGAGCCAGCCCTGCCCTCAGGGCAGGCTGAGCTGTCCATAAAAGTAAATAAATAAACAAACAAAAGTTCTGAAATGAGAAAAAAATAAAATAAAATAAATTAAATTAAAAAAAATAGATTGATGTAAGATACTTGTGTGTTTGTGAGAACAATTCCTGGGATATGTACATATGTAGAGGTAGAATTTCTCTATCATACGATACATACAAATTCAGAACTTTAAAACATATTCAAAGTGCTCTCCAAAATGACTGTATCCAGTAACATAATCCTTAGCACTGTGAGGATCCTCTCTCCCTATTCAGTACTAACTCATTAGTTTACTCTTTGGGAATATTTTGCCAGTCTGATGTGCATAAAATAGTAACTGGCTGCTCTTTTTGTTTTCCTTTCCTTGATTGTAATGACATGCAACAGTTCCTCACATGATTATTATCCATTTATTTGTGCTTCACCTTCTCTAATTTTCTTATTTAAATATTTATGTTTTTCCCATCTGGTTTATCTCTTTCTTGCTTTAAATATTGTGGATATTCATCTTTTTTGCCCATGTATTTGACAAATGCCTTTGCCAATCTGTCCATTTTCTCTTTTTGGCATCAGTAGAACAGAAATCCTTACTGCTAATGGGCAACAATTAAGCCCATCTACTGATACTTACACAGCTTGCCTTACATGTTTATTTTTTATTTTTTGTATTATGGCCGGCTCAGCCTGACCTGGGGGTGAGGCTGGTGCAGCATGTGGTGCCGGTGATTGAACCATGGTCCCTGTGGTTGCCTAAGCTTTCCTAAGCAGGCACTTTAGACCACTGAGCCATCCTGCTGGGCCCCTCTCCTAATTGTTAATAAGAGTATGTGTTGCTTAAAAGCACCATCTTGCTGGCCCTTGCCTTACCTATTTAAATCTTCACTAGAGAGTTTATTTTGTATATAACATGAGGTAAACATTTAATGTGATTTTCCTATGTAATAACGAACATGTTCCAATTTCATATTATGCCAGTTAGACCTAGTGGGCCCCTTCCTGTGACTCTCAATTCGCGAGCAGTAAATTGAAACATTCACTGGTCTCCAACTATGTTCAGAACCCTAAAGAGGAAGTCCAGAGGAGTTTATGATGCCAAGCCTGACCTTCAGGAAACATATCATCTAACTGGTAAAACACTGCACTGATAAAAGAACAAGATTTGAGAGTATACACAATACCATAAGTAGGTTAAGACTTTGGAAGAAAGGAAAATAAATTCAGAGTATTAAAAAGTAATAAGTACCTATTGGTAGGTTAGGGTGGATAAAAAGGTTGCATTTGAGTTATAGGGATACCACCTGAGAGCGTGACTCTGAGAGGCTCATCTCATCAAGCTAAGTTCACGTAGTTGCTATAAAATGAAAATAAAGAGAGGAGACACACTTCAGCATGTACCATGACCTGGCCTTGCTGGTGAACTCAGGTTTCCCTCTCTCTACATTGCTCCTCAGCCCCAGGGGACCAATTAAGAGGGCAGCAAAGCCAGTTTTGACTGCATTCCAGGTATCCAGTCCACAAAATCTCCCTGAATCAGCTATCACCCCTCACAGATATGGGCTGAAATGAACCGAACTATTTATAAAATATTAATAGTACTAATCATAATTATAGTAATAACTTTACAGCCTTTTTAAGACCCACATTTTCTCTATTGATATGTTCAACCTTGATAACCAGTGCGAAGGAAAGCTGATCAGAGAGCTGTTGTGGACTGAATGCCTGCAATCAGTCAGAAAAGACCTCACAGTATGAGATAGGCTAGAAGTGCCACAGTGAGTTGCCTCCCTTTCTCTAGAGCCCTCCCTTTAGCCTAAGCTCTTGACTTTCAGGTGATGCCTTTCCTGTTCTGTGGCCAGAAAGGAAAAACTACAAAGGCTTCAGAGAGCTTCAATATCCCCATTCCCCAGCATCCCACTTTATACCATGCCATAAAGACATAACCAAACCCACCCTTGGAATCCAGACCTGTCCTCCCAGGTGTCCACAATGCAAAGTACCAGCCAGTTATCACTGGCAGGGAAGCCTGAATTTAGTGGAGCCTGCATGAGAGGCTGATTTTGCTCCTAGTAATGTTGTTCTGCTTTAGTGGCTTGAAATTCTAGAAGGGTGGGTGGGAAGGGACCAGAAGGAAAGGGGGGTTAGAGAAGAAAAGCAAACAGAACTCATCAAAACCAACAAACAAAAAAGCTGAAGCTCTCAGCTTGTTAATCTTCTCAGGACCTACTCCTCACCATGGCAACCAGAAAGCCTCCAGGACTCCCCAGGCCTCAATCCAGTTGTTAGTGAAAGGTGGAGGAGACTGGCTGCTTTTCCTGGAATGATTTCAATACTGGGCAAATTAAATTGATCTTGGGGAGATATAGAACTTGAAAGAAGGAAACAGCAGAGAGAGAAGAAGACAGAAATGAGGAATGCCAAGTTTCCATTCAGCTGAGTCTTTCAGAACTCCATAGCAAAGATGGTGAGAGCCTCAAATGCCAACCTGTATTAACCCCCCAAAATTGTGAAGATTGATCCTTCCCACTCTCTTCTCCAGTCTTGTCAGGCAAAATTGCAGTCTCAGTGAAACTGCAGCATGTGTAGGTATTAATTAGCTCTTTACAACACCAAGTGATTGTTTCCTCCTCAGTGAAGGAGTGGCAGGTAGTCAAAATTGGAAAGATACCTCATCTCACCTCACCCAGGATGGACCTGGTCATCAATGAGAGTATCATCTTCCAAAGAAACAGGAAGTACCCTCTTCAGAAAAGATTCCTGGCAACTCAACTTCTCTGACCTACAACTTTGCTTCACGAAGCCTCTCAGAATGCTTTCATTACCAGAGTCCTTGTTTGCCTTTGTCTGGCCTAGAAGGCACTAAGCACTGAATGGACTGCCATCTGCCATGGTGAGCAGTTCCTTAAGTCGTCTCATAAGCTGTCTCAGTTCCCATTGGCTGTTGTTTTGGTAACTATGTTTCCTAAAAGACAGACTGATCCTGGGCTTGGGAACGGAGTCACTGACCCACAATACTCTGGGCCTTGACTTAGATATCAGATACAAAGCCACTTCCCATGTAGCTGTCATTGGTTTTACACCAGAGATTTGTGGATGAATTCTTAGGCTCTCTTATAAATTCATTCTTTAATGAGGAAAGAAATGGCATTAAGTTAGAGAGCAAGAACTTAGGGGAGGTATTTGGAGCTTTGCTCATGTGCACACCTAGCAAGTTTTAGCTTTCCAAAGGGGCCTAGGTGAGGGCTTGTGTGGTGCTGAGTATACTTTTCTACTTGTAAATGTGTCTGGTAGAAGTATAACATTTTTATAGTGTACAAAATCATATGGAACTTGAAGATGTATTCATAAGTGAAGTAAACCAGACCTACATGTGTAAATATCATATAGTCTGCATAGTATAAGAGTTGAAAAGAAATAAAAATGGAAAGGTATAATACAGTTAAATGGAAAGCAAGAATTTAAGGATTAAACAATGAAGAGAGAGCAAGGAGAAAAGTTAGGAAACCATCCATTTTTATTTTTATTTTTTAAAAATATTTATTTATTTATTTATTTATTTATTTCTTGTTTCAGAACCTTTTGTTTATTCACTCATTTTTATGGCCGGCTCAGCCCGTCAGGAGGGCAGGGCTGGCGCAGCATGTGGTGCCGGGGATCGAACCGCAGTCCCTGAACTGCCCAAGCTTTCCCAAACAGGCGCTTTAGACCACTGAGCCATCCCGCCGGGCCCAACCATCCATTTTTATACACAAGGTGGTTAAGAAAATGGTCCTAGAATCTCCAACAGCTTTTTGACACTAGCAGTTAATTGGTAGAATTCTCACCCTGACTAACTCTATATGGTGGTACCTGTGAGCTAAACAACTACACTGAGGATAGCAAGGTGTAATACTAAAATCATGCTAGGAATATCTATCACTCTGGTCTTCTAGATGCATGCTGCTTCTACTGTCATATCTTACTGCTATACTCTCTCAAGTAAATGTTTATTTAAACAAGGTAATAAAAGAGAATAAAGTAAACGAAAAAAATGCCATAGGAGTTTAACCATTTATAAATGGTTAAAATTAATAAAATATCAAAATGATGGAAAATACCTGTTTCATGTTATGTTTAAGACATTTGATATTCAGAAAGAGAGTGATGTTAAGCTCAAGTGCCTATGTTATAGGGATTAATATCATTAAGCTTCTCTTCTGGAAGGTTAACAACTTAAGTTTCTAGACCAAAAATTAGAGGAAAAGAAGGGCTACGAGGATAGCCAATATTTTGTCCTTAGCCCTGCTACGTCAGTGAGGACTCAGGACATAAGAGAATTTGTACTGTAATATCCTATAAATCAGTGGTGTCCCAAATTTTCTGTACAAGGGGATTATGGAGCCAAAGAGGAAAGGGATCGATGATGTATACTGTGCCTAAGAAGAGTCACCTAGAGAGAAAACATTCTCTCAGGCTTTCACAGAGAGTAAACTGATCAAGCTATGAGTGTAACTCATCCAGATGGCTGACACTAACAAACGTTCTACAAAATGTTGTATGTGGTTTCAGGATAAATCCTGAAGGAATTTGACTGACTTCATCCAATATAAAAGTTACAATCTTTGTTATATAGGTCTTGCCTTACCTTGGTCTTAACCATCCAGCAGAAAAGTCTAGCTATGAGATACAAAAAGTAAGGCCATATTAATATGCTGAACTGTAAAGGGCTCAATTCAACAGCTTTTGACATTGCCAGTTGTGCTGATAACCCACTACTATTATTGATTATCGGACTATATATACAACTACTTTCTCTCAGCTCAATGAGGTTTGTACTAATAGTGTTTAGACAAGATGTCATATCTGCATCTTGTACTCTGAACCACTACTACAATATGAAATGTATTAATTATTCTAATTGTCCTAACCTGTTGTGAAACTGTCTCATTGCTATTTCTTTCTCATTAAAATTAATAAAATATCAAAAAAACCCAACCAAACAAAAAAATCATATGGAGTTGTGTTAGCTATTACCCATTGAACAGATGAGTACACTGAGGCTCAGAAAGGCTATACTGTTGGGTGTGGTGGTGCACGCCTGTAATCCCAGCACTTAGGAGGCTGAGGCAGGAGTATCTATATGAGTTCAAGACTAGCCTGGGATACAAAAGTGAGCTCAAGGCCAGCCTGAACTGCATAGTGAGACCCTGTCTCAAAAAGACAAAAAAAAAAAAAAAAAAGGGGGCCCAGCAGGATGGCTCAGTGGTCTAAAGCGCCTGCTTAGGAAAGCTTAGGCAGCTGCAGGGACCGCGGTTCCATCCCCAGCACAACCTGCTGCGTCAGGCCTGCCCTCAGGGCAGGCTGAGCCGGCCATAAAAATAAACAAACAAACAAAATTCTGAAACAAGAAAAAATACATAAAAATAAAATAAAATAATTCTTTAAAAAAAGGGCTATACTAATTGCTTAAGATGATCAGTCAAACAGTAGAGCTGGGGCTGGATTGTAGAACACCAGATTCTAGGATGTCAAATTCTAAGGCCCTGGATCTCCTTGCACTGAAAACCTTGCATTGTGTCATATGCTAATTTTTACTAAGAGACAGAGATAAGCTAGGACAACAATGGTGTGTCTCCAATTCTCAACTGAGAGGAAGCCTTACATCTTCCATTATATAAGGATGTGAAACACATCACCTTGCAGGAAAAATTCTTATGTTATTTCCTCCAACATGCTGTCTAAGAATTACCTGGAACACTATGGTTGCCCACTGTTGACAGCAGAAGGATATGCATTTAGATGTAGAATAAGTTGGCAATTAGTTTTGTGCTTTTCTGCACTTAACACCTAAATGAGGAATAACAATGCAGGTTATTCTTTCTTTCCATCTGTACTACTACCCCTAGGTGCACACTCTTAGTCAGTTTGAAAATCCTATTAATAAAGAAAACAGGTCACCACTCTTTGATATGATAGTGTTACTTTTGAGGTAGGTACTGGTCTTAAAGAGATCACTGCTTCACATGGTAAAAGGCACTAAATTATGGAGGATTTATCTCCAGCAGAAGTATGATTTACTCGTAAGTGGCAAGGAGGCTTTAATAAGAATTCCTCTGAATTCTGCTAGTGACTCCTGTGTGGCCCTCCTGCTGCTGCTGCTGCTTCTGACCTCTTGTCCCTCATGCCCCCCCCCCAATTCCTCCCATAATAACATGCAGTGGCTCTCTGGCTCTCCCACTGTCAAGGGACACTTCTTGAAAGAACATTTCCTAGTCTTCCTTTACTGAATTATTCATATTTGCTGCCTGGGCATGACAAACTCCTCATTAAAAGCCTGGGGTGGGAATGACCTACCTGGCACAGCCCCCAGAGCTAGCCAGAGGTACAGGCAGCAGGGCAGGAGCCTGCAAAGGGCCTGTGAGGGGAAGACCAGAGCCCACAGCCTTAGGACAGGACATAGAACCTCTGCAGTCTCGTAGCCACTGAAAGACCACAGTCTTTATCTGGACTGTCATCCTCCTCCAAGGCTGCAGTCCAACCCCAGAAAGCCTACTCCATCCTAATGGCTTCACAGGCTTAGGACCTCCTCATGCTGAATGACAGAGAAAATGCAGTCAGGAAACAGAAGAGACCTTAGCGTTCTGTCTGAGTCACTTTGACTGAGTGGTTGGCAGCATGGGACAAGCTATCCCTAATTGTAGCTAGAGGGCCAGGAGCCACACAGGGAGGACACCCTGAAGAGATGGAGCTGCTGGTGCTAGCTCTGCCAGTAACAGGCTGGCAGTTCCAGCGCACTGCCAAAGCTCCCTTCCATGGGGTCCTCCCTGCCGGAGGGCTGCCTCACAGCAGCGGGACTCTGGAGTATGGACTGTAGGACCAGGCTGTGGGATGCATCTCCCAGCTGTGCCTCCTCCAGGGTGTCAGAGAATAATCACCATTTAGCTTGACAAAGCTTCAGTCTCCTTACCTCTAAAATAGGGGCAACAGTATTACCTACCTCAAAATGTTGCCTAAGATGCCTGTGCAACAGCCAACAGTTGGCCCAAGTAAACAATAAACATTGGCTTTTTGCCTCATCAGATGCCTTGTTTGTCCAAATCTGGATTGTAGAGGTACTGATATCTGGGTTGCACTGCCCCAGAGTCTGTGATTGAGCAGATCTGGGTGGCAGCCCCACAAGGATTTGCCTTTTTCTCAAGGCCCCCATGTGGTTCTGGCGTTGTATAAACTTGCAGTTTCTTGATATACTATGTAGAGGCTGAGGAAGATAAGTTGGTGGCAAATAACTAGCTAGTAAAGCAGTGCCTATGTGTAGGATCATGAGTGCACTTTTGGAGATATCAGGCTGTGAAGAATGTAGATTCTCTTCAACTTGAAATTTTTTAGTGGTTTTTTTTTTCATTTTACTAAAAATACAGCTGTGCCTTGGACCTTCCCATCAAAAGCTTGAGCATCAAACTTTCTGTGTCTCAGGAAAGTTATCAGTCCTGAGAAAACACAGAAGTTTGGTCAGCCTCGTCTCCCAGAAAATATCCATCTGGATCCACCCATCTCCCTATGACCAAAGTGCTTAGTACCTGATGCTGTACCTTTCTCCTTCATGTAGAAAGAAGTATGTTGAAGGTGTCTGCTTCCAGCTTGCCAGTGTGAACTCTCCATTTTCCTCCTGGGCAGATATATCAATAAGGAGCTATGATAACCACATAGTAGGTCCCAAAGCATAATTAAAGTGCTGGAGGTGAAATCAGAAATGCTTCACCAAGGGCTAAGCCCTGGTCTCAGAATCTATCTGCTGGCAGATTCACTGGCTAACAGAAAAAAAAAAAAAAAAAAAAAAAAAAAACGACCTATAGCATCACCATGACAACAACCTTCCTAAGGTCCCCAGCACCTGCTCCTTTCTGCACAAGATTTCCCCAAACATGGTTATTTCTTTTCTTTTCAATAAACGTGCTAATTTTATTGTCCCTCCTTTGTGCTCCATGTTCCAAGTAATTTCCTTTCTCCTTAGCAAACCTAGCCTCTCACCGTGTCTCCTAAAGCTTTTCTTTCTGTGTCCTTATCCTTCTTTCTCCCTCCTATTGCTCCTCTTTTTTCTCTCTGTTCCAACACTCTTGTGCCCCCCTTACTCCTCCTCCATATTTCTTTCTTTTCCAGGGGCTTAGTAAGCCTCATCCAGTAATGTTCTAGCAGGTGCAGCAGCTGCTAATGGCCTAGTAAGCATTGCTCTTTGCTCTGGGCATCCTCTAATGCCCACATCCTGTGTTCTACTATCCCTCCCACTCATAAGCTGGGCGACACAGTGCAGTAAAACTGCACTAGCCCACACAGCAAATGAAGGTGAAGAAGAGCTCTTGGATCAAGAGTAATAAAAAATAGTTATCATTCACTGAGTGGTATGTGCCTGACTGCAATCTAGAACTTTATGTCTATTCTCACATTGAATCCTCATGACATCCTTATGCATTATCTCACTTAATAGGAAAACAGAGACTTCAACTGATTAAGATATTGCAAGCTTCACAGCAAGTATTTAAACTGAGGCAGTCTATTCTGCCAATTTATGACTACTTTCAGAGAAGTTTCAGGAGGATCTGCCTTGACTCACTGAATGAGAAGAATGGGGATAAGGAAAGCTTTATACTCATCACATGAAGTGTGTCTGGTCAGTAAAGAAGTCCTTGTCAAGGCACATCCACATGTGTGTATACATGTGTATCTTCTGCTTGAGTCCACAGGAACAGTGGAATGGAAAGTGGAACAAAGCAGTGGAGGAGTCCTTAGTGGGAGCCTTTTTTCTATTGACATTCACCCAACACACATTCTACCAACATTTCATATGAGTGCCGCTGTTCAGATTACGCAAAGTCCTTGTGTTGTTGAACAGAGATTGTCAAGTGTAAATAGCCTGTTTCTCTATTTCCCAGCTCTGAGCCTGATTCAAGAAATATGTATGAATTGCACTAACCCAACAAGTGAATGTAGAACCTGAAACAAAGGGGTAAAGACTGTAGAAGCAAGACATTTCTGCATGGTGGCAAAGTTTCATTAACACAAATGGTTAGTGCTAAAAAAAAAAAAAAAAAAAAAAAAAAAAAAAAAAAAAAAAAAAGACAAATGGTTAGTGCTAAGGTTTTTGAGAGGTAAGGTGGGTATGGAGATACCAAGTCCAGTTCCCTTAGGCTGGCTGGCCCAATGCTGCCCACACCATGTATCGCCTTGTCTCCTGGGAATGGTTGTTTGTGCTTTCCAGATCATTTACTTCTTGTAATCAAGTGTAGGTCCAGCTGTTAGTAAAGTACAGTATTTGGTTCTAAACTAGTTTTCCAGGCTAATGAGGTCACTGGGTAAAAAAAAAAAAGATGCTGGGACATTATTTTTGTTATCCTGAGACAATGCCCAAGCTTACAAGTGAAGGTGGTCCACCAAACAGAGAGTAAAGAAATGTCTTCAGTAGGGCTCAGTGCCAAAAAAAATTGCCCAGAATTCTAATCAAGATGGTTTCTCTTACTTATCCTCTTTTTTCTCTCCTCACTCTGTTTTTTGAAGAACGAGTTATTGAGCCAACAACAGAAGAAATAACCTGTGTGTGTATTATTTAGCTGACGTGGCTTAATGTAGAGACCTTCTTGACCCTACTGCTGAACCTTTACTGCGAAGAGAAACCTAGGAAGGCCAGATTGCCTGAGGCTGTGTTCCACTAGGAAGAGCTCACAGCTACAAGGAGCTGTGCAGAGGATAGGTATGCACAGGGAAAAAGAAAACGGGAAATATCACAGTGCACAAAGCAAAGTACAAGTTGGGATTTTTGGTGGAAGGCAGCAATGTGACATCAAATAGATTGCTTGAGAGCCAAAGCTTCTGAGATCTAATCCAAGCTCTGCACCAAGACTCTGGATCACATGGACCCTTTCATTTCACTCTTCTGGTTCCTAATGTGGCCTTCAGATGGAGGGCCTTATATATGATTTATAACATCTAACCATATCTATATCTTGGTGGTTGTATATGAAACTTTCCATAGGTTGAAACTAGAAGTTCAGCCTGCTGAAATGTATCAAATAAATGTGAATTTCACCAACTTATAGCAAATCATCTTCCCTACTTCTGACAATTCAAACACTGTAGAATGCCAGAAACTTCTCTCTCATAGTAACTAGAACGCCTTTCCAGTCTCCACAGCAATAGGATAATTCCCCTAGGGAAATGAGGTGAGGAGGAACTTTGGGGTCATTAGAGTCTGTAGTAGGCTCAGTATTCAGTCAACACAATGAATGTGAGCTAAGACTCTCAGGGCACTGATTTTTGTAGCACTGACTAACAGCTTCTCCCAGATTTGGTCTCTACTTAGCGCTTACTTCTAACTTTCTCTCTGACTATAGCTGGTTGTTATTTGCTGTTGAATAGAAACCCAACAAACTTTTTGCAGAATCTTTGCCAGGAAAAGAAAAAAAAATCATGTTGGAAAAATATTCCATGCTCCTAGATAGGAAGAACCAACATTGTGAAAATGGTGATATTCCCAAAATTACTATATGGATTCATTGTGATCCTAATTAAAATACCATTAGTCTAATTCACAGAGCTAGAGAAAACTTTCTTCAAATTCATTTGGAACTAGATGAGACCCAGAATACCAACAGCAATCCTGGGAAACAAAGGAGAGGCAGGAGGTATCACAATCCCTGAACTGAAATTATACAATAAAGCTACTGTGATAAAGTCAGCATGATACTGGAATAGAACCAGACCTGGGGATCAGTGGAACAGATTAGAAAATATAGATACAACTTCAAACACACTCAGCCACCTTATCTTTGATAAAGTGGCCAAACATGCTCACTCGAAGAAAGACAGCCTCTTTGATAAATGGTGCTAGAAAAACTGGCTTTCTATAAACCAAAGACTAAAACTAGACCCACGCCTATCACCATGTTCAAAGCTACAGTCAAAATGGATCAAAGATTTAAATATTAAAACAAAGAAACTAAATCTTCTGAAAAAATGTATGTAGAAATCTTAAGTATACAAGGTTAGGTAGAGAATTCATGAACAAAAACCAAACTGTATGGAAAATACTTCAAACAATCAACAACTGAGATCTCATCTTCTTGAAAAGTTTCTACACTTCAAAGTAAATCTTCAACAGAGTAAAAAGAAAACTAACAAATTTGGAAAAAATTATGGCTGACTTTCCCTAAGACAAAGGCCTTCCATCTGGAACATATAAAGAAATAAATGAGGCCCCCAAACTCAAAGACCCAATCCAAAAATGGGAAACTGACATGAAAATACAGTTCTCAGAGGAAGAAATACAAACAACAAATAAATATACAACAAAATGTTTAACATCATTGGTCATTCAAGAAATGCAAATTAAAACACCACTGAGGTTCCTTCTCACTCCAGAAAGAATAGCTAATATGAAGAAATCAGCCAATAACAAATGCAGAAGAGGCTGAGGAGAAAAAGGAACCCTTCTGCATTGTTGGTGGGAGTGCAGACTGGTAAAATCACTATGGAAATCAGTGTGGAGATTCCTTCAAAAGCTAGAATTCGAGATCCTATTCAGGCCAACTATTTTCCTGGGTATTTTTCCAGAGGAACTAAAAACCTTATACCACAGCAATATATGTGTACACATATTTACAGCAGCATAATTTGTCAGAGCTAAATCCTGAAAACAACTCAGATGCCCATCAACTGAAGAATGGAGAAGAAGATGTGATATTTTTATACAATGGTGTATTATTCAGCTATAAAGCAGGATAAATTTGAGTTTTTTGTTGCTAAATGGATTCAACTAGAGAACATACTCTCAAGTGAAATAAATCAGATCTTCATGTACAAACAACGTACGAGCAAACCTGGAAGAGAAAGTGGAATCTGAAGCATACAAATGACACTGGTAAAAGGGAATAGACTTACTCAAAAGAAGAGAGTTACTGAGTTGAGGAGAAGGAGAGGGAGTGGGGGAAAGAGATTCATCTGTGTATGCAAGCAAGATGTTTTGGAAAACTACTGCACATTTCTGCTGGTCTATGGAAAACAGCAGTTAATGTTTCGTTTCATCCTTTTTTCAGTTGTTTTACCCTTTTTGTTCTCTCAATTTCTTATACATTTTTTCCTTTTTTTTGGGGGGGGGGGACTGGGGCTCAAACTCAGGACCTTGCACTTGCTAGGCAGGCACTTGTGCCCCTGAGCTATCTCCCTGACCCCTCTTTTCTTTCTTCTTCCAATTTTCTATGCATATATCCATTGATATGAATAACTAGTTGGAAGACAACACTAATATGTTACAACACATACTGTGAGATTTATATTACTTTGCTAAATGAAAATTTCTATCACTTGTAATTTTTTGTTTTAATTCTAATATGTAGTCTCTTCTAAAAAATAATTTACAAAAACAGAAGCTACCTCAAATTCTCTCCCTTAAGTAACTCAGGATGAACTGAGAACCCTGCTTTTACTCCGGTTTCCTCCTGGATGTTTCTCTGATGTACTAAAATAGTCATCCATATAATTTGAATCTTCTAAATGGTCTTACCTGATTCTGTACACGGAGGAAACACAGCCTGTCAAGTAGTTTTGCTTAAGGTGATAAAAATGAGCAGATGTCTTGGCACTGTGCTACTGCTTGCCTTAAAATGTTAAGACTTCAGCATCCTATTTGTCTCTCTGAAGCTGGATCACAATTAGGACTTGTTGTTCTGGGTTTGCAGTCAATCTGCGTTTGACTCAGCAGTGGGCACACCACTGTGGAAAGTGAAGGGATTATAGAACACGTGGGATGTAATGCATGGCATAAAGGCACTGTGAAGGTTACAGAAAGATAATGACAATGGACAGAAAAGAGAAGTCACATTTCTCAAAGCAACACTCGGTGTTTAATGATGATGTTGCTGACAGTGCAAGAGTGGGAGCAAAAGCTTATTAGTGGGACCTGCCAAGATCGACAGTAGCCTGTGTGTGATTAGCATCTCTGATGATTTTTTTTTTTTTGTGGGACCAGGGTTTGAACTCACGACCTTGCACT
>PVJA010034034.1:0-22827 GCA_004027025.1 Myocastor coypus | reverse complement strand
AAAAAAAAAAAAAAAAAAAAAAAAAAAAAAAAAAAAAAAAAAAAAGTTAAAAAAAAAAAAAAAAAAAAAAAAAAAAAAAGCATTCACTGTGTATCTGATCACACTTCATGTCGGGGAGTGACTGTGTTGACTCCTCTCATCAATCAGTAACTACAAAGCTGATGTGCCTGCTGCAGTCAGTTTCCACTGCGTCCCATGCTGTGTAGCCGCTGATACTATGGAGTTTTTGTTAAGGTTATTTTCTGGGTTCCTTTTAGAAACTTAGTATCCTCCACCATACAGGCTAAAATGCACAGACCAGGATGGCTGCAGGCTGCAAGGTGTCATGAAGAGTAGGGCTGTGTGGTCTTCTGGAGCCCTGCAAAGGGTGAGGGTGAGCCGGAACAAGTGCCTTCTCTCCTGCCATCACTTACAGATTCTCAGTGAGACCACACCACTCTGGTCCTTATAGATGATTAATTCAGAGCCAGTGTTGTAGTGGAAAACTCTGTTCCAGTTTATGAATCATTCATGTGAAGTTATAGGTTGCAAGAACAGATAAAGATGAGTTTTCCCACTGGAGACAGAACAGGGATTTGTTTAGAGCTGCCCCACCGTGAAGCATAGGGGAGCTGTTAGTAGCCAGTAGGAAGGTACCAGCCTGGATAGCAGCCAGTCACTTTGAAACTCATCCTCTGTGGCATGCTCAGCTGGTTATCTTTTTGATTAATCTGTGTATTTTCAGCTGCCTTTAGAAGCTTTGGTTCATCTTTCAGCATTTCAGCATAAGCTGCAGAAGCAAAGTCAGATAGACGAGGAGAGAGGGCTGGGAGCGCTGTGCTGCACACCCACAGGCTGCAGTGGGCTGCACACCCACAGGCTGCAGTGGGCTGCACACCCACAGGCTGCGGTGGACCTGCTTCCTTTGCCCTCTCGAACCTCAGTGTCGAAGAAACCACGTACTCACCAGTTTCAGGTGCCCCGCAACAGTCCTGGAAGGCATCTACTAAATGTGCTAAACAATTCTTGAGGAGCCAAAAGAGCCTAGGTTCTAGTCATTTAGAAAGATTTTGTTTTGTTTTGTTTTGTTTTTATATTCCTTCGTGAAATTTCTTCCAAGTACTTCACAAGGTAACTATTTCCCAAATTTATCTATGACAGAATAATTACACAGTCCTCCAAAGTATGTAAAACTAGCCCAGAAAATTATTCAAGCTGACAGTTTTATTAACAGCTCACATAACTAACAGTGACTGGGCAAAATACCCACCCAGTGGACATAATTGGAATACGGTCCAGTCTTTTTGAAGATGTGTTACCAATTTGTAATGTCTTTTCAGGATTCCCACAGTTCTCTCTCGCTGGCCTACTCTCACTCTCGCTCTTTTGTGGCAACCATTTATTTTACGTCTGAGGAAACAGCTCAATAATTACACCATCCTTTACCTGTAAAGGAAAAATTCCAGCTGAAATCAAGCAAAGTGGAATTGGACAAACCAAGCTGTTTCATGTGGGAGAATGTCTGATTTGAGATTCTATGAAAACTTGCAAAAGATCAAAGCACATAGAAAGTGGCCTTTTCTTAGTTTCTGCCCATTAGATCCACATAGTAAATCAGATTTTTCCCTCCCCACATCAAATGAGAAAGGTAGTCATTGCGGGTCTCCAAAACATTAAACGAGTTTTACATCTTAAAGTCATGTCACTTACCTAGTCTAAATGAATAAACTCTTAAGGGTTGCAGGAGTGAACTACAGCATCACAGAGCCACTAGAGCTAGGTTCCAGACTTAGCAGTAATATTTCCTGTTATCTGTCAGGCCTTATTGTAAGCCTTTACAAAATTTAAACAATTCTACAGGCTAGTATTTCTATTGAAGAAAAAAAGACCTTGATTTAAGTAATGTGTCCTAGAGTGACTGGCAGTCAGGATTAAATGCTTTGTCCCACGGATTTTAATCATCCTGCACCCCCTCTCAAGGGTTATACATACTAGTCCCTGCCAAATAACAGGAGCTGTGAGATTCTGTTACCCCAGCCCTCTCTGGTCTTAAAAGGTAAACCTCCCTACCCGAACTCCACCCCTGCTGTACTGGTTCCTGCCTTTAAAATACCCTCTTCCCTCACTAGGAAACACCAGGGACTTGATTTGTAGCACTGTTCCTCTAACCTTGTATCCCTGCACTCGGAGGAACAGAACAATCTCTTCCAACCCAGCAGTTTCCTGAACTTGCCTTGGCTCACACTATTCTAAAAAGCCTCTGTTGGGGCTAGATGTCACTCAGTAGTGAAGCACTTACCTAGCAGTGCCTAAGGCCCTGGGTTCAATCACCAGCACCAGAAAACAAACTCAGAAAATCTGAACTCCACACCACAAATTTGTGCCCAGTCTCATAATGCCATGGTGATTTTGTTCTGCCTTGCTGGAGTTTAAAATATCCTCTACCTAATATAGCCCCAAAATGAACTGAAGTCTTATCCCTCTGCTTCCATGAACTCTTGCACTCAGGCTGATTGTATGCAAAAGGCTTAACAGTACAGTTTTTCACAGTATGATAAGGGTACTTTCCTTCATATTTTATAGACTGTTAATATCCATACCCTAGTACACTAAGACTAATTCCTAAATAGATGTGCTACTGTTTGTCTAGAACTTAAAGGTTTCATGGAAAAAAATCAGGAGAGGAAAAAGTATGTCTCTTTTACATAGTTGGATAAAAAATAAATTTGAGAGAAAGTAGATATAATTTAATATGGTCTCATACTCCTAAAGGAGGTGGTGTCCGATTTGGAAGCGTAGTCGCTGTGTCCAAGCAATCGCCTGTCTGGAGCTTCCATGACTGCAGAGTCATGAAATCACCCATCCCCTTTCTGCCACGCATGGTGCTGCCAGTCACCTTAACTCGATAGCTAGGTTTTTTAACATCCATGAAGACAACTGGGAAATTCAAATGTATGCCCTTCTTTCTAGCTTCTGGGTAGACTTCTTTTACTAAGCTAGTTCTTTCAAAGTTGCATCCATCCAGGTGTAGCTCTGCATCTCACTGGACAGGACAGTGCCACAGGAGAACTCGTCCATTCGGTGGTGAAGACCTGGAGCAGCAGCGGTCATGTCTTCTCACAGTCAATTGGCTTCTCTGGCCCTTCCTTAATTTTTTCCTGAGTAACTCTTGACTCCATTGCCATCTTCTTACTTCTGCCCATGCCAGACCTCTGTTAAGTTTTTTTTGACCCTTCTCCCCTAGTGATGGAGATTAAGCTCAGGGCCTTTGCATTGAGCTATATCCCTAGCCCATTCATTCGTTCGTTCATTCATTCATTCATTCATTCATTCATTTTGTTTTGAGACAGATCGCCCAGGCTGATCTCGAACTTGCAGTCCTACTGCCTCAGTCTTCTGGAGTGCTGGAATTACAGCACATACCACCATGCCAAGCTACATCTCTCCAGTTTTGAGTTCGAGATTTGCAAGCGATAATCCCAGCTTATGTCCTCTTTGTTTAAAAAAAAGGCAAAACGGTTGCGATAGTCAGGCAGCTGTGCTGCCTTCCCCTCTCCTCCACAGTCTTGCTTCCCACAGCATTTCTTGTCCCTGCAAAGGGGCAGATGACACAGGGTTAAGTACAACTTTCTGATTTGATGTAGCTTCTGCACACACCACCATTAGGATTTTCATTGGAATACACTAAAGTGACAAGTTATTTGGGAAAAGATGGCATCTGTCGGGGGGATATCATGTTCACAGAATAGCAGCTTCCTTAGCGCTGTTGTGTGGTACTGCTGTCATTAAAAGTGTAGTAATTGGGCCTGGCGGGATGGCTCAGTGGTCTAAAGCACCTGCTTGGGAAAGCTTGGGTGGCTTCAGGGACCGCGGTTCCATCCCCGGCACCACATGCTGCCCCAGCCCTGCCCTCAGGGCAGGCTGAGCCGGCCATGAAAATGAGTCAATAAAGGTTCTGAAACAAGAATAAAAATAATAAATAAGGGGCTGGGGAGATAGCTCTGAGGCACAAGTGCCTGCTGGGCAAGTGCAAGGTCGTGAGTTCGAACCCTGGTCCCACAAAATAAATAAATAAATTAAATAAAATAAAAAATAATAAATAAAAAAAATTTTTTTGAAAGTGTAGTAATGGGCTGGGGAGGTAGCTCCATGGCACAAGTGCCTGCCTGGCAATTGCAAGATTGTGAGTTTGAACCCCCGTCCTGCAGAAAAAAAATGTAGTTTGTGAAGTGGAATTGTTTTATGTGTTGATTTTTTATCCTGTGACCTTACTAAACTTACTTATATTAATATTTTGTGTGTAGAGTCTATTTTCAATGACTAGGATTCTGGGTTTTATATCTTTGTGACTTCTTCTTGTGAAACACCATCTTTTCTCCCCTTACCTCCTCTCCCTTCTGTACCAGAAATTGAACTCAGGATCTTACAACAATCTCAAAAAGATGCAAAAATAGCCAGCAACTTTTCTTTTCCTGCACTGTTTTGTAAGTGGCCACCACTGTGAGTGGACACCCTCCTGTGCTTCAGGAATAGTTCCTGCCGATAAGGATGATCCTTAGGCGGCTGCAAGATGTTAGCATGGAACCATTCCTGTGGTCTAGCTCTGGCCCTGTGTCCATTCCCCAGCACCCCAGTAGCAGTGTTTAGTTTGTTTATTTATTTTTAGCATTTCCATGTTGTAGTGACAAACACTTAAGCTTTACTTACATTCCATGGGGAGAAAATGTTCCAGCATAAACAATGAGTGAGAGCAGCACTTAACTCGCAGGGCTGCCATGCTTGTCACCTAGACCAGATTGGACCTCCGGGCACACGTCTGTATGCAGTCACATGTCGAAAGCAACCCAGCTGCACACAGAGCCATTGTTCATCTCAGCTCTACATGGACATGGCATTAATACTATCAAGCACTCAAGGAAAATCAGCCTGCAGGCTTGGACACACTGCACAGAGATCACATCCTGTACGTAGTATAGTGAGTGCTACATCCTCAGGAGCTGTATGTATAGACACAATTTTTTAATCATCTAAAAATATGGAACGGGGCCTGGCAGGATGGCTCAGTGGTCTAAAGCGCCTGCTTAGGAAAGCTTAGGCGGCTGCAGGGACCGCGGTTCGATCCCCGGCACCATATGCTGCGCCAGCCCTGCCCTCAGGGTGAGCCAGCCATAAAAATAAATAAACAAACCAAAGTTCTGAAACAAGAAAAAAAATAATAAAATAAAATAAATTCTAAAAATATAAAATAAAAATATGGAACACTTCATAAATTTGCGTGTCATCCTTGCACAGAGGCCATGCTAATCTTCTCTGTATCTAGTATATGCGCTGCTGAAGTGAGCACAAAAACTTAGGAAGGTTTTTTTGTTTTTTGTTTTTTTTTTTGGCTGGCTCAGGCTGCCTTAAGGGCAGGTCTCATGCTCCATGTGGGAGTGGGTATCAAACTCCAGTCCCTGGGTCCTAAGTGAGTTTGCCAAATCATGTGCTTTATTTTTTTTAACATTTTTTTTCTTGTTTCAGAACTTTTGTTTGTTTGTTTATTTATTTTTTATGGATGGCACAGCCTGCCCTGAGGGCAGGGCTGGCGCAGCATGTGGTGCCAGGGATTGAACCACGGTCCCTACAGCCACCTGCAGGTGCTTTAGACCACTGAGCCATCCTGCTGGGCCCCTGAATCATGTGCTTTAATCCACTGAGCTATCTGGCAAGCCCAGTAGCAGTGTTTATTACATTCCATAGTCACAGCTCTTTCATCTCCTGTGGCTTGTCACCTTAGGACCTTCACACTTTAGAAGACTGCCATGGTTTGGAGGATGAACATCTCCCAGAAGTCCGTGTGTTTGTAAAAGCCTGGTCCCCAGGGGACACTGTTGGACTGTGTTGGGGCCTAGCACAAGGCCTTACATGCTTGGGAGCAGGTTCTTGGCGGGGGGTGAGGGGCCCTGGACCCTTCCTCTTCAGCGCCTTTTGCTTTCTGGTTGTCAGCAAAGCAGATTGATTGCTGGGTTGCATACTGCTGTCATAATGTGCTACCTCCTTAGAAGATCGTGAGCCAGAAGCAGGGAAGCCCACATCCTTAGACTAGGATGAGCCAGAGTAGCACTTTTTATAAACAAAGTGTCTCATACATTGTCCTAGTAGCAGAACTATGATAATACAAGCTGACTAGCAACACATAGGACGCAGAGTTACTTGTTGGCTGAGTCTTGTTTTGACCTCATGATTTCTCATGGGTGGACTGGATCGTGCAGCTGTGGCAGGGATAGCACAGGAGGTGTGCTAAGTTCTCAAGTAGCCTATTATGTGGCACATACTCAGCCTGTATCTGGTGAGACCTTGACCGTATGATCCAAGATGTGTCTGACAGACTTCTCCATAGTGAGGAGCTTCTTTGAAGCCAGTTGCACAGTGACTGGGTTTATTCATGTGCGTCGGTGTGGGCTCCCCAGGGGGTTGTCAGCCATGCTGCCATTACTTCCTGTGGTATGTAGTTTGCTCCAGATTGGCCAGTGAGGACTGCTCCCATCCTTGGACACTTCTGCATCACACATTGCTTCTGCCAGGTCTCTCCCTGCCCCAGACTTGCACCAGACTTTTTTCTAAGGGTCTCTGTGTGAACTGTGCTCCTTGTTTTTACAGTCCTGGTATTCCCAGGACCTCTGTGTGGGCTGGGGCTCTGTCCTTCCCTGGTGGACCATCCTCTGAGAGCCTCTGCTCACCACTCCCACACCCCTCACCTCCTGGTGACACTTGTGTGTGCAAAGGCCCTTCCCATCATAGTCAGCCTTTTTTATTTTTAAAATACATATAGGTTCTGTATATGTGCATGGCACAGATTTTTTTTTAAATTTATTTATTTATTTTTCTTGTTGCAGAACCTTTATTTGTTTATCCACTCATTTTTATGGCCGGCTCAGCCCGCCACGAGGGCAGGGCTGGCGCAGCATGTGGTGCCGGGGATGGAACCGCGGTCTCTGAAGCCGCCCAAGCTTTCCCAATCAGGCGCTTTAGACCACTGAGCCATCCCGCTGGGCCCCCATGGCACAGATTTTGAAAAGGCATAGAAGAACATATAGTGACAGAGTTCTGTTCTTTGGAACCAGCCACTGTTCCATTTATTTTGGTCTTCACAGAGCACCTGCACCATCCCCTGCACATGTACAGACACATACCTTATGCAAATGTGTGTGCACACTCTCCACAGGCATACATGCACATATACCTCCATGGTCCCCTGCTGCACATTCCCCAGCAGTATGCATAACCTGCATGTGCACACACTCCCCACACATGGTGGCATTCTTCTGTATCTTTTTTTCTTTTCTTTTCTTTTTTTTTTTTTTTTTTTTTTTTTGTGGGACTGGGGTTCAAACTCACGACCTTGCACTTGCCCAGCAGGCACTTGTGCCTTGGAGCCATCTCCCCAGCTCTGTATCTTTTTTTCTTAATGGTACATCATGGAGATTTTTCCATTTTATTACATGAAGAGCAGGCTTACTCTTTTTAACTGCCTAGAATCTCATTGTCTACCTATGCCAAAATTTATGAGTGGGTTCTATACTGGTACAGTTAGAGTACATTTAACTATTTGTTACTAGAATCATTATTGTAACAGATCCTTCCTATGCGTCATTTTGCTCCTAAAACTACATTTTTAATTTTAAAAAATGTTATTAGTGCATGTTTGTGGTACATAATGGTTACATTCATTATAGGTTGTTAATACAAAAATTTAATGCATTTAACCTGTTAAATACTTTTTAGGAGTGAAATTTCTAGGACAGTGGCATCCACTTCTTCCGACAGTGAGTGAGCATGTCAGCCTGGCCCCTCTGGAGCTTCCAGGGTACCCCACCAGTCCCCTGTGAATGTGCCTGTTTCGTACACTCTCCACAGTGTACTTTCAGACTCTGAGTTTTGCCAGTGTGATAGGGGGAAAAAAAAAAACCAGATCTCAGTGCAATTTGGGTTTGTGTATCTCTGATCATGAGCAGTGAGCTTGCATGTGCTGAGCGTAATTTTTGCTCCTGTGTTGAACAGCCTGTACTCTGCCCACAGTTTTTCTTTTCTTTTGTGTGTCTTGTCTGACGTGAAGGACAGAGATGAGCAGGCAGGACAAAAGATGCACAGGGGCAGCCACAGCCCAGGAGCTCCATGTGCCCCACTGCAGGAATGCTGCCTGGTTTGTGTTGAGTGTGAAATCCTTTTCCTGGCTGCTCCTTGTAGTCCAGTGAGTGGTAACCACATCACCTCTTTTAGGAGCAGGGGCCCGAGTTCAATCCCCAGTTCCACAAAAAATAAAAATAAAAATAAATTAGCTCTTTGAGATAGATACCATAAATTCTTTCCTGTCTTTGAAGACATCTCTGACTTTATCTTTTTTTTTAAATATTTTATTTTTTCTTGTTTCAGAACCTTTATTTGTTTATTCACTCATTTTAATGGTCGGCTCAGCCCGCTCTGAGGGCAGGGCTGGCGCAGCATGTGGTGCCCGGGATCGAACCGCGGTCTTTGAAGCTGCCCAAGCTTTCCCAAGCAGGCGCTTTAGACCACTGAGCCATCCCACTGGGCCCCATCTCTGACTTTATAGTGCTTCTGCACACATATTTTTGTTTTGTTGTTTGAGGCAAGGTCTCACTCTATGGTCTGGCTGGCCTTAAACTAACTACTGCACAGGCTGTCTTAAACTCAGGACTGCTCTGCCATGGCCTGGGTTCCTGTGAGGCAGCACCACACCCAGCTGTGGAGGGTTCTGTTTCTATCTTGTGTTGTCTAATCTCTTAAGCCTTTACTGTGATTTCTGTGTCCTGGAGTGTACTGACAATGAGCAGCAGGGTTGGCTCATTGCAGTGCTTCCAATAGGTGTTTTCATTTAACTCTGTTACTTACTTTAAGTTTATTGTTTGAGAAACATGAGGTAAAGGTACTTCCTGTTCTCCCCACCCCATAGTAGCAGTATTGAGTTACCTTTTTCTCCCTCAGTGATTGTTTTATTTTGTATTTATTTTTTGAGACAGGATCTCACTTTATAGCTTAGGCTGACTTTGAACTCACTCTGAAGCAGAGGGTGGCCTCCAAGTCACAGCAGTCCTCCTGCCCCAGCACTTAAAGTGCTAGGATTACAGGTATGCACCAGCACATCTGGCTTCTGCCCCACTGTTAAAACTCATTTTTTATCAGATATGCCAATATTTTATATATTTGAGTGTATTTCTTTACTTCCTGTTTTGTTCTATTGATTTGCCTATGTAGACATTTACCACTGATACATTTCTTAATTACTAAGACTTTTTTCAATAATTTTAATTCTTGGGGCCAGTGAGATAGCTCAGTGGTCTAAAGGGCCTGCTTAGGCAACTGCAGGAACTGCAGTGCGATTCCGGGCACCACATGCTACTCCAGCCCCACCCCCAGGGCAAGCTGAGCCGGCCATAACAAAACAAAGTTTAAAAAAATAATAATTTTTATTCTTGGTTGGGTATGGCAGCACACACCTATAACCCTAGCAGCACTTGGGAGGCTGAGGCAAGAGGATCCCTGTGAGTTAAAGACCAGTCTGAATTATATGGTAAGACCCTGTCTCAAAAAACAAAAGTAATAATAATAACTTTAATTCTTACGTACATCTAGGCCTCTTTTTCTTAGAATTTTCTGGCCATTCTTTTTTCTGCTGGTGCTAGGCATCAAACCCAGGACTTGTGTATGCGTTCTAGCACTGAGCTGCAGCCCCAGCCCTCTGTCCATTATTTTTTAACTCACTGATTTTGGAAATTTCTTCCTATTAAGTTGTCAGAGTTCTTAAATAGTTTGGATATCAACCCACTATCTGCTGTATGGCTTGCTACTGTTTTCTCCCAGGGCATAGGCTGCCTTTTCATCCTGTGGACTGCTTCCTTTGCTATGCAGAAACTTTTCAATTTGATAAGTTCCACTTCTGGTGTATTTTTGCTTTTGTTGCTTGAGATTATGGAATGGTAATCAAGAAGTCATTAGGAAGGCCAATACCAGGGAGCTTTTCTTCTACATTTACTTTTAATTTTTAAGAGTTTTATCATTTAAAAAAAAAAAAAAAGAGTTGTATCATTTTAAGTCACATATTTTGGTCTTTGCTCTATTTGATGTTGATGTCTGTGTGTGGTGTTTTAGTTCAGGGTATAGTTTTATTCTTTTTTGTGTGGATATCAGCTCCCCTAGCATTAGTTTTTGAAGAGCTCATTGTTGGCTTAAGGTATCTCCTTGGTGAAAATTAGCTGACTACTGTGCTACAGTTTATTTCTGGTCTCTATGTTCTCTTCCATTGCCTGTGTAGTTTTATACCAGTACCATAATGTTTTGATTAATGTAACTTTAAAACATAATTGGAGATCAAGCCTAGTAATTCAGAAATTATGGAAGTGAAGAAATAGGAAAGCCCCTTCCCTTCCCTGATCTCAGCTCGATGCTGTGATGGTGGTTATTTCAACAATTTGGTGCAGTCTTCAGATTTATTATGCAAGTGTGTAAATTGGGGGTGTTTTCTTTTTTTCTTTTTTTTTTCTTTCTTTTTTTTTTTTTTTTTTGTCTTTTTGAGACAAGGTCTCGTCATGCAGTTCAGGCTGACCTTGAGCTCACTTTTGTAGCCCAGGTTAGTCTCGAACTTGCACCGATCCGCCTGCCTCAGCCTCCTGAGTGCTGGGATTACAGGCATGCACCACCACGCCCGGCTTGGATGTGTTTTCTTTTCACTGACTTGTGTGGTTTGGACTTCACTTCATGATAGCACAGAGAGGTCTTTGTTTTTCTCAGGGCGCCATAATTTTCCATTATAGATGTCTGTTCCTTATTTACCAGTCCTTTACTGAGTTTCCCCTTTGTGATACTGGAGATCAAGCTCGAGGACTTTGTGCTTGCCAGGCAGACACTTCAGCGGTTGAGCCATGTCCCTGGCCCTGAATTTCCCCTTTTGTAGTTAACTCTGTGCAGCTCATGAGAATATGTGTAAGGAAAAGTTACAGAAGTGGACTTCTTGGGGGAAAAGAAATACATGCTTTACATTTTTAAAAATATTTGCAAATTATCCATTTCACTGTCCCCAGAGCCCTGGCTTTTTTTGTCATCATTCTTCCAATCCTGTGACAAATGAACAATAAATATCACTGCTTTAACTGATCCTGCTACTAGAGGAATGTAGTACTTTTTAATGTCTGTGGACCGTTTTTATTTCTTAATTGAATTCAAAAGAACTGAAATATAAATTTTATTTTCCCTTATAGTTCTAGGTAATGACTTTGTTAGATGTCTTTCTGTTCAAAACTTTTCATTTCTGTGCAGCTAAACATGTCAGTCTGCTTTTGTGTTCTGCTTAGGAAGACTTCTTCCCAGATTATATAGTCTCTGTTTTATTCTGCTCTAACTTCATGTTTCTTCTGATTAGAGAACAGCTTCCCCACCTAGTTTCTGAACTGTCCATGATCTTGCTGATGGGAACATTATCAGTAGTAGGCATTTTAGTAGGCATGAACATTACTTGATAAGATAAAATAAACCAAACTTAGAGTAGTTCTGTAGCCTAAAGCTGTTGTAGCAGAAAGCACACACACACACACACACACACACACACACACACACGCACACACACACAATATTCTTCACTGTTAGCCAACCAGTAAAGGGTTCTTGGGTTCCACTTCCAGGTGTTCCTGTCTCTTAGAAACAGCTGGTCACTGTATATTGTATAAACCACTCCCCACTTGACAAGCTATTCTGCCTCCGTAGTTCCCGCTTATATCGTGTAAGCCTTAGACCACTAGAAATCAGAGCCTCATTTTCTGGGAATGTTCCGTAACAGTGCCCCTCAACATAAATAAATCTGCTTCCAAATCCTGGGCATCAATTCAGCATTTCTGCTTGCCAGTGCCTTAAAACATACTAAGGGCACCCAGATGTGGGGACACATGCTGCTAAACCCAACACTCTGGAAGGCTGAGGCATGAGAATTGGAAGTGTGCGTCCAGCCTGAACAACTTAGTGAAATCCTGTCTTGAAATGAGGACTAGGAATGGGCTCAATGCCCAATCTCCAGTGGGCTCAATCTCCAGTGTCATAAAAAACAACATGGGCTGGGAATATAGTACAGTGACAGAACTCCTGCCTGGCAAGCAAGACGTTGTGAGTTCAATTCCCAGTACAAAAAAAAAAAAAAAAAAAAAAAAGGCACAAAGAATGAGATGGAAGTGTTTCCACTTTCTGTAGTGTCAGCTCCTAAGCGCCAGTGCCTGATGAGTCTTACTAGAAAGTAGAACAGTGAAGCAGGGATGTTTTGAAGGATGGAACTCATGCCTGTGCCTCCTTGCTCTGGTCACTATTGTCCTCACACTGCCTCTCACCCACTCTCCCACAGCCCAAGTGTGACGGCCAGGTTCTGTTGGCACAAGTGTGGAAGCATTTAAATCTGATCGAGTGTGACTACTTCGGTCTGGAGTTTCAGAACATCCAGTCCTACTGGGTATGTGTTTTTTATTTGTTTTGGGGAATAGGTTTTAGCTGTGTTGTAATACATTCATGATGGGCCTAAGCCTTTGGGACCTATTGTAATGGTGTAAGCAAATGATTTGGTAATTGGCCATCATTCTTATCAACACTGTGCTATTCAAATGTTTCCTTTTCTGCTGAAGGGATTTCTTGACTCTAACCCTGAATCAGAGTTGTCCCTTCTCAAACTGCCCATTAGCATGTGGCTGAGGGAATCCAGCCTATCTGAGTTACCATGGCAGCTCTGGCTCCTCCCCGAGCCCTTTCCTTGAATATTGTGAAATGGTCTAGAGCAGACAGGCTGCTTTCCGATTCACTTTGCCCCACAGATGTAATTGTGAATAATTGTTTGCAGAAGTAATTGTGGCAAAGAAACCAACATGAGCCCCTTGGTTGGGAGAGCCCTCTGCTCCTGTGGCACAGCTGGCCTCCCAGGGCCTCTGCTCTGTCATTGTTTACAAGCTTGCATCTGGCGCTAGCACACATGCCCATGTCCTTACTGGGACCTGCTCAGCATCACTGTAACTGGGTGCGCTAGGCATGGGGCATCCAGGCTGACTGCAGTTGCAGTGTGCTCCTACCTGGCTGACTCTCCTGACAGTTTATCAAGATGCCACTTGATAAAAAGGAGCCAGAATATTCCTGTCATACCAGTAGGGAGACTGAGGCAGGAAGGTCATCCAAAGTTCAAGGCCAGCCTGAACTGTGTGGTGAGACCTTGTCTTAAAAAAAAAAAAAAAAGTCCTGTCATAAATTTTTCTTAATTATAAATCTTTGTAGTCCATGCCATATTTACTAATGGGAGAAATTATTTAATAGATTTTTTTTTCTCTTCTGTTAAATCCTTTCTAGATTTGGCTTGAACCTATGAAACCTATCATTAAACAAATCCGAAGTAAGTTCCATGTTTAATTCTTGGAAATTCTGTTCATTTAAATTGCCTTCTTCTGGAATGTTCTGTACTCTAGGTTGTCTCTGTGTTTATCATCCCCTCTGTGAAAGGGCAGAGACATGAACAGTGGCAGTGGGTAGACTTGAAAGTTACTTGGCTGTTTAGTTTTAACCACAGTATGGGTGAGAAGGGACAACAGATGCTTCTAGGTGACTTGATTCAAATTTAGAAGTCACTGGAACTGCTGGGGATGTGGCTCGGTGGCATGCAGCTTGCTTAGTGTGTCACATCTTGGATTCAATACTCAAAAAGTAAAGATAAAAGGAATCACAGGATTTACTGCTTGATATTTTAATTCTTTATCAGTATGCAAAACAAGTTCTATGTTATGAAAAGACATTGAGATGCCTTTAAAAGTAGTATTTTATTTTAAGCTTTGTGTTATGGCCAGCTCAGCCTGCCCTGGGGGTGGGGCTGGCGCAGCATGTGGTGCCGGGGATTGAACCTGAGGCTCCTGCAGTTGCCTAAGCAGGTACTTTAGACCACTGAGCTATCTCGCCGGCCCTTAAAAGTAGTATTCTAATAAAATTATTAATGTATAATTATAAGCAGAATTATGTGCATACTTTTATTAGTTTCCTTATTAAATTTAAAATTAAAAAATATTGTAATATGTGCTAGTTTTTTGTTTGTTTTGTTTTGGTGGGACCAGGGTTCAAACTCACAACCTTGCACTTGCCAGGTAGGCACTTGTGCCACAGAGCTATCTCCCTGGCCCACATACTTCCTACTTTTATACCATCTTGAAGGCCTAAGTATAGTTGTCTAAACCTTTTTTTTTTTTTTCTTGAGAACTAAATTGATGAGAAAAGAAAAATGAAAATAACCCTTCTTTAAAAAAGAAAGAAAGAAAACTCTTAGTTTTGTTGAAAATCACATATTCATCTTACTATTAAATTTCGATGACATGAAGATATTCAGGCCAGCTATATCACATCCCTTTTTCTTTTTTCTTTTTGGAACCGGGAATCAAACTCAGGACATTGTACTTGCCAGGAAGGCACTGCTGCTGATCTTTATCCCTAGTCCTATTCCTAGAAACCTTCACTTTATCTTTTTACTCTGAAATATAAATAGGTATATATTTTAATTTTTTGTTTTTCTCAGTACTAGGGTTTAAACTCAAGTCTTCAAGTATATCAGGAAAGCACTGTACCACTGAATTACATCCCCAGTCCTATATTTAATAATTGTAAGGGGCTGGGAGATAGCTCCATGGCACAAGTGCCTGCCTGGTGAGTGCAAGGTTGTGAGTTTGAACCCTGGTCCCACCAAAAAAAAGAAAGTAACAGCAAAAAAAAATTAATGGACAATTTTCTACTCTTTTTTTCTACCTATTTTTAAAGATTCTTTCAATCTCTGTTAATAGTAAAAGATATGAAATTTATCTTTGATATGTGTTTGAAACTTAGCACTGATAAATCTATGTATAGGAAATCTTACAACTTTTTTTTTTGATTGTTTTAACAGTCCACTTGAAAGTACCAGCTCAGGGCCAGCCAAATAGCTCTGTGAATTAAAGACCTGCAAGTAGGTGCAGGGGCTGGGGTTTGATCCCTGATCTCTGGGCCTGCCATGTGGGCCCTGCTCCTAGGGCCTGCTAAAACTGGCAAGACCAGGTGTGGTGGCTCCCTCCTGTAATCCCTGCTCTTGGGAGGCTATAAATAGGTGGATCACTGCAAGTCCAGTCTAATGGCGAGAACCTGAACACCCGATAGATCCTTCCCTAAAATCCAAAAAAAGAAAAGAAAATTCCATCTCAGTTATGTAATAATACATGGAGAGAATACAAATAGAATGACTTTATTGTAAAGCTTAAAATTTTCTGTTTTGTAGGGCCAAAGAATGCAGTACTTCGACTCGCTGTCAAGTTTTTCCCACCTGATCCTGGCCAGTTGCAAGAAGAATACACCAGGTAAAAAGCTCACACTGAACTGGAGTGGCTGTTGACTCAGACCTCGAAATCATTCATCTGTCTTGAAGGACTGCAAACTGGTGGTGCTATGTGATGTTATGTGAGGCAGTGTGCATAGAGGAACTAGTAAGCATCTAATAGTTAAAACAGTTGGCACTTGTTCAGATGTGTGTCAGAAGTGAAATGGTGTTTACAGTGCTGTTGAACAACTCACTTCCGGACATGCTTGATTTATGCATGTGTGTAAAGTTCCTTGGACCAAGTGTGCTGACACCTGGCTGTAATGTAGTATCCAAAGGCTAAGGCAACAGCATTGCAAGTTTGAGCCCAGCTGGGGCATTTTAATGAAATCCTGTCTCAAAGCAGGAAAGAGACCAGAAATACAGCTCATTGTGAACATTTTGGGTTCAATCCCCAGTAATGAAGAAAAAAAACAAGTTCTACCTACTTTCAGCAAAACTTACATAATTGGGAGAAGTATGTTGTGTGATAGTCCTTACGAATATATAGAATAAAGCTATTTTAGATAATTTGTGTTACTTTCTTAATTTGAGGTTGTTTTTTGCAAAAATGACAAAGAAATGTTAAAAATGTTCATGGGGATTTTTTTATCCTTTATATCATGCATCTATTCATTTTATACTAGGGAATAATACCATAACCTGGAAGCTTCAGGCCAGAGGTAGGTGAAGAGCAGTGGACACCACCCTAGAAATTCTACTAGGGTGACTCAGCCCTAGGTCCCAGATGAATCAGGCTGCAGAGCAAACCAGCTCATCTTTTATACTCCCTGCTGAGAGTTTCTGCACATCTTAGCAGTAGCACGAAATCTCAGAGCATCAGCTTCAAGGAACGGGCTGAGTCCATCAGTGCGGACTGTCCTTGTGCAGGAGACAGAACAGCCAGTGCTCCATGTATGAATGAAGAACTTAACTTACAGTGCATCACATGCCTTGGGTACCTGACACTCATCACAAGGTCACTAAGTACATACTCCTAGCCAGATGTGGTGGCATACACCTGTAGTCCCAGCACTCGGAAGGAGGATCATTGAGATTTCAAGACCAGCCTGGCCTACAAAGTGAGTCCCAGGCCAGCCTGAACTGCATAGTAAGACTGTGTCTCAAAAAGACGAAAGTAAATAAGTACTCCTGAGTATCAGACATAATGTCCTCAGATTTAGATTCTTGGATCTCAGTTTCAGGACTCAGACTAGAAGTTAGTTTTACAGTTACTTCCTTTTTTCTCATTTTTATGCAGAAAGTTCTTATTTTATTTAAAAGGTACATGTCTGTGCCTGGTAAGGTGGCACGTGCCTGAAGTCCCAGAGGCTGCAGGATCGCTATAAGGAAGTCAGCCAACTATATAACAAGACCCTGTCTCAACCTTCACCCCCCAACAACAAAAAAAGTACATGTTTGTGCCAAAAGAAAAATTTTTCATTTAAAGTTATGAAGCCAGGGATATAGCTCAGTGGGATGTCACCTGCCTGGTAAGTGCAAGGTTGTGAGTTGGAATAAAGCTATGTAGGGTACAAAGCAAAAGTTCCTGCCCTGCCCACTCACCCTGTTCTCTAGGTAAATGCTAACACTGATGCAGGAGCCTCTGACAGGCCCAGCCCACAAATACCCAGTGCTTTGAGCAGCACCTCCAGAGGTACAGTGAACTGCATCTCCTTTTCTCCCCTCTGAGGAGTCTGCCATAGTCATATACAGGTTCTCACTGGTTCACTGGCTTTGCTTACATTAGTATGTACTTGCATTATCTCTGTTTACACTCTGAAGATACTGTGAAGAAAAGGCTAGTTAGATGGCTCAGCTGGCTAAAGCACCTGCTTAAGCAGGCACAGTGACCAGTATTTGATCCCCAGCATGCCGAGCCGGCCCCACCCCTGGGGTGTGCAGAGACAATGAGACTGGGTGTGGTGGCATGGGCCTGTATTCCCAGCACTTGGAAGGCTGAAAACAGGAGGATCATTACGAGTCCAATCTGTGTAGTAAAACTCTGTAGACCCTGTACTTAAAAAAAAACAACTGAAGAAACATTATTATCTATGTGTCTTTGTAAACACCAGGACTATTGCTGTAGGAATGAAGTGCTGAGTTATAATTTAGTTACCTGCTTTAAATTTTAAGAGAATTCAGTGAATCGTAATGACTTGCATTAAAGTATCAATTCCAGTGAGGGTAGGAAGTTTGTCTTATTCAGTGTTGTATTCTAGCTCCAAGAACAGTACCTGAAACATAATAACATGCTCAACAGGCCCAGGGCCTTCCTCCTGAGCTACATCCCCAGCTGGCTTTGGTGGGATTGTGGGACAGAGTCTCATTAAGTCCCTAAACTACTCAGGCTGCACTCAAATGTGTGATCCTCCTATTTTCAGCTTCTCAGAGTTACAGAATTATAGACATTGCTAGCTTTCCCAGTTATAAATATTTTCAGGTTGCCTGCTCTAGTTCTGTTCCCACCAGTGGTATTCCAGAGTGCCTGTTCTGAGGTCCTAATCAAGACAAAATACTTTAAAATTTCACATGCATATCTCAAGCTGTGTCTTCATTTCACATTGCTACTATTTCATCCAAATTGTGAGTGCAGTTTGGTAATAGGAATTGGTGAACTGCCTCTTGTTGAAGGTATTCCTGCAGGTGGTGTGTGGTGTGGAACTGGCTTCTCTTTACTGTGCGTGTCGATGCACCTCCACGCGCTCAGCACCTTCTCTGCACTCCAATGTGTGACTCCGCCTGCTGCAGTGGTTCACCCTCTGTTCTTTGCCTGGCACCAAATTACTATGTGCCTCTGCCTGCTTGGTGAGGGCCTTGCCTGCTGACTTCTGCCAGCTGCTGCTTCCCTGGTCTCTTGTGCTCTTGGCTGCAGACATGTGTCTGAATTACATACAGAGGAGTTGATCTCTTGACTCATTTTGGTCTTCCTTCTAGGTACCTGTTTGCCTTGCAGCTCAAGAGGGACTTGTTGGAAGAGCGTTTGACCTGTGCTGCTACTACTGCAGCCCTGCTCACATCCCACCTGCTACAGGGTACGTATCTTGGCCAACAGGCAACGTTATTGGACCAGCACCATGGAGGAGCCGAACTTAGCTGCTTATACACACCAGAGCAGGGAGTGAACCTGGCCATTAAAGAATGGGGCAATTCAGTTGGCATGCACTCTTGATGAGCTGAAAGTTAACTTCTGTAGCCTGGAGCTCCTTGCAGCATGTAGTCTCTACTCAGAGGCCCAAGGCCAAAATCATTCTCTCAAGTTGTCTCTCATCTCTGCCTTCATACATTTAACAATATGAAGCCTAGCATGGTGGTATACCCCATCATACCAGCATTCAGGAAGCTGAGGTAGAAAGATCACCATGAGTTCAAGGCCAGCCTGGACTACATGACTAGCTCAAGGCCAGCATGAACTGTGTAGTGAGACCCTGTCTCAAACAAAACAACTCAGCTGGACTTCTATCACCAGCACTCAGGAGGCTGAGTAGATGAGTCACCACAAGTTGGAGGCAGCCTTAGCTACAGAGTGAGTTCAAGGTCAGCCTGAACTGCATAGTGAGATCTTGTCTCAAAATAAATAAAATTCATTTGTACAGAAGGCCCTGTTGCAGTAAAATATGAAGTGTAGTTTCTAAAAATAATGACACTCTGAGAAGCTGAGACAGGAAAATTGCAAGTTGAAACAGCCTGTGCATCTAGCAAAATTCTGTCTCAAAAAATAAGGAAACAGCTGGAGATAGAGTTCAATGCAAAGGTCCTGTGTGTGTCTTGGTTACTTTTTTTCTTGTTGCTGAGACAATAAGTGCCTGGGGACAGAATCCTAGGTTTACTTAGCTCATAGTTTGTGGAGGTTTCAGTCCATATTCAGCTGGCTCCAAGGCAGAGTGGCACATGGCAGAGGACAGCAGTTCATGGAAGCGGCAGGAGCAGGTTTCTCTCCCTCCCTTGTCCTATACTCAGGCTATCTGCCACAGGCAGGTGCAGCGCTTACACCATAATCCCAGCACTGGACCATGGATCAGTCACAGCAATAGAAGCCACCCCGTGACTGCAAAAGGCTTTGGGGGAACACCTAGACATAAACCATAACACCCTGGATCAACAAACCCAGAGCCAAAGATTGCTTGATTCCACATGAAACTTAAGGCTTGCCATCCACCTTTTCAGAGCCATTTGGAAGTTAATAATTCATTTTGTTTGCTCTTGTATTAGTCTTTACACATAAAATACATTGAAAAAATACAGAATCTTGGGGTCTTTAGCAATATATTATGTATTTTGTGGCAGACTTAGTATACTTTTTGTTTTACTGTTTACTCATGCATTTGTACATACACATGCTTGTTGCTTATTTCAAAGTCTGAGTGACTGACTGACTTGTCTTATCTCAGCGGAAATAGGAGATTATGATGAAACCCTGGACCGAGAACACCTCAAAGACACTGTGTACTTGTCCAGCCAGGAGCAGGTGCTTGAGAAGATCCTTGCCTTCCACCAGAGGCACACGTGAGTTGCTCAGATGTTGCTGTGAACAGCACTTGACCAAGGGCTTCTGCGAAATTCAGTCCAAGCAGCACCCTTTGTGCCCAGGCTCAGGGCCCAGCCTCCAGCCTCTCCTGAGGCTTTGGATCGGGTGGCCAGGACGTCAGAGTGGGGAGGAGGATGCCAGCAAGCAGGGTTTCCCGCCTGAACAGTTGCTCTTGTAGCATAAAGAAAGCAAAGAAGATGTGCCATGTCTACAGTGTGGCTGGAGTCCTCCTGCAGGAGCAAGTAGTCCGTACTGTGGCAGAGTGCAGTGCAGTTGACTCCATCATGCTGGTGGCTGCCGCCTCTGATGCACTGTGCTCAGACTTCTGTAAGACCTGACACTAATGCACTCTGTAGTGTGCTGAGCAGAGGGGCTGCCATGGGCTAAGGCTCTGCCTGGGACACTTGCGTGCCGTTGTGAAGGGACTCTTAGATGCAAGTATGCTTGGTCAGATAATGCCTGAGTGCCAGCACCTTCTGCCAGCACAGGCAGGATAGTTCCATGAGCAGACTGAGTCTGCTGGCCTGTGTGTCACACTGTGAGAGGGGCTTGCTTCATGTCACCACTCTCAGAACTGGGCACCAGTGCTTCTTGTGTGTATATACAAAGTACAGCTGCCAGCAAGAGCCCCTGAGTACAGAAGGGCACAGGTACTGCACCATAAGTTGGGAATCACGGGCTGTGCCTGCTGAGTGGGGTGGGAAAGATAGGAGAGTCCTTAGGGAGGCCCTTTGAGGGCCAGCCACATGGAGGGGGACAGGAAGCACCCAGCAGAGCTGCAGCAGTGGGGGAGGGGAGGGGAGGGTGTCTGGCAGGACACTGAGAGTTGCAGTTGAAGCACTGACTAAACAGAATGGCAGCTATGCAGGAGCACTGCAGGTGGCAGTACTCCCAGTCAGCTGGATTAAGTGCCCACACATGCAAGTAGCAGGAAGCTCAACTCTCTTTCTGGATGCTCCCTTTGTCTGCTACAAGCATCAAAACTGTTATACACCTTCACTTATTTCAGTTGTTCTTTGTGTAGGTATTGTTTTTGAGACAGGGTCTCACTGTGTAGTGCAGGCTGGCCTCGAACCCAGTGGTCCTCCTGCCCCATCCTCCTGAGTGCTTAGATTGCAGTCATGTGCCACTGCATCCAGCCATGTTGATATTTATTTATCTGGTTGTTTGTTTGTTTGTTTGTGCTGAGAATCAAACTGGGAACCTTACACTTCCAGGCCAGGACTTGTGCTGCTGTGCTCTATTCTTGGCCCTGTGTAGGGTTATTTTTATTTACTGATTTCATACAGGGTCTTGCTACACAGTTCAGACTCTCAGTGATCCTCCTGCTTCAGCCTTTCCAGTGCTGGAATTACAGGAGTGTGCCACCATGCCCAGTTATAGTGGCTGGCATGGTGCATCAGGCCAGGGTTCCAGGGCCAGGACAGCATACGTAACTGGGGATCGAGCTCAGGTTCTTGCATTTGCCAGGCAGGCACTTAGACTGCCAAGCTATCTCACCAGCCCACTGTGTAGGTTTTTAAAAAGACAGTGCTATGCCTTTATTTTAATCAAAATGCATCTTTTACATTGTCTTATGAGTCTATAACAGTTCTTTAACAACTCATTAGAAATACCTGTACAATCACAAGATGAGCTATTATAGGAGTGTCTTTTTTTTTCAAGAGCAGAATATTTATTGAGAGAAAGAAAGCTTCTGTCTGAGAGAAGGGACAGAAGGGGGACCCAATTAACCATTCACACTCAGAGGTACATATTACTTACTGATATTTTTTGTGTGTTTTTGTTTGTTTTTAAAATATATATTTGGGGGGGCCCGGCGCGATGCCTCAATGGTCTAAAACCCCTGCTTGGGGAAGCTTGGACGGCTTCAGGGACTGCAGTTCGATCCCCGGCACCACATGCTGCTCCAGCCCTGCCCTTGGGGCGGGCTGAGCCGGCCATAAAAATGAGTGAATAAACAAACAAAGGTTCTGAAACAAAAAAAAAATAAAATAAATAAAAAATTCTAAAAATAAATAAATAAATAAATATTTGGGGGCCAGCGAGATGGTTCAGCGGTCTAAAGCACCTGCTTAGGCAAACTTAGGCAACCACAGAGACCACAGTTTGGTCTGGGCGTGGTGGCTCACGCCTGTAATCCCAGCACTCGGGAGGCTGAGGCAGGAGGATCGGTGTGAGTTCGAGACCAGCCTGGGCTACAAAAGTGAGCTCAAGGCCAGCCTCAACTGCATAGCAAGACCCTGTCTCCAAAAAAAAAAAAGAGACCACAGTTTGATCCCCAGCATCACATGCTGCGCCAGCCCCACCCCCAGGGCAGGCTGAGCCAGCCATAGAAAATAAAAATTTAAAGAATTTTTAAAAAAATTTTAAATACATATTTGGTATAGGGTCTCACTATGCAACTTGGATTTGTAGTGATCCTCATGTTTTCAGCCTCCCCAGTGCTGGGATTACAGGCATGCATCACCACACCCAGTCTCAGCTCAGCCCACCTAGCAGCAGGGCCAGTGCAACATGTGGTACTGGAAGTTGAACCCTGGTCCCTATGTTTGCCTAAGCAGGTGCTTAGTCCGCTGAGCTATCTTGCTGGCCCTTACTGATGATTTGATTAAATGTACAGAGTTAATGTAAAAATGATTATTAGTCTGAATATGGTGGCACATGCCTGTAATCCCAGCACTTGGAAGGCTAGAGCAGGAGGATCACTACAAAGTAAGCTCAAGTTCAGCCTGAATGGCCTAGTGAAATCTAGTCTTAAAAAAACAAATACAGCCGGGGGAGCTGGGGAGATAGCTCCGAGGCACAAGTGCCTGCTAGGTAAGTGCAAGGTCGTGAGTTTGAACCCCGGTCCCACCAAAAAAAAAAACAAATACAGCCCGGCGTGGTGGCTCACGCCTGTAATCCTAGCACTTGGGAGGCTGAGGCAGGAGGATCGGTGTGA